>JAQIWG010006186.1:0-13596 GCA_034695025.1 Chamaedrilus cognettii | reverse complement strand
CGCCGTTGACACTGATGTTGTTTTCACTGGTGATCTCTGAAGTCCCTGCGGTCGAATGAGTCTGGGTGGCGTACTTGGTGGAGCAGACGACATCTGCGATCTACTGAGACTTAAGCCTAGACTCGAAGAGAATTTGTTCGCGTAGGACGAGCATTTCGTCTCTACACGCAGAATGATGAAGCTTATAATGCACAAGACCTCTAGTGGGTCTCAGTGCATACTTCTGATGCATGTTCGTTGTCACAAGTCGTGTACATGCACGCGCGTGTAGACATCTAATGCCCGATGAACCTTTTTGTGGGTTCAGTTGAAGGCAAGGTTGTCGGATGCATGTATTGTAATCATAAGTCGAAGGTCGGCCTTTGGCATTCGACAGTGTTTTTTGCTATCAATTTTTACCATATAATTTTGTATGGTTTGGATATATTCCATGGTTTGAGTTTTTCGATTTTTATGGTGTTTTGATGGTTTGGATATATTATGTTGTTTTGAATTTGTAGACGTTTGATTTCGCTTGAGTGTTAGGCATGTTAAGTGGCTTCCTTGCTGTTTCATGTACCGGAGACTGGGGTATTACGGGGGGTCTCGTGATACGCTGAGAGTCCAGCCTTTGTTAAGCTAACACCACGGCATTGCACAGCAATTTACCTTGCATATTACTGTTTATTTAAGTTTATATTATTCTCTTTATTGTGCTTAGCCTTGATGGTGACGGAAAGATTAATGCATATTAGATTATAAAGATTATATGCATATTTTAAAATAATTGTAAACAGTATTCTGGTGATTGCATTATTTAGGAACCCAGGGCCTGTTGCACATACGTTTTTGAAATGTTGAAAGATTCTATAATTGCATTGCACTTGTAGAGTAGCGTATTTGGCATTTTTTGATGATGGCATTGCTTTTGGTGGAATCTTGTGATTTTTCGTTATTTTTATACCAACATGTCTACTTGATCATTTTTAGCGCATCATTTTGAACAAATATTACTGCTTGTTGCGACTTGCGCGGCTTGTACCGTCCGCCTCTGTGACTTCCCCTGCCTGTGTCGCTGCGGTCCTTTCCTCGCTCCTGCCCGGCCAGCTTCTGTCGATCTCTGACTCTGCTGTTGCCTGCAACTCTGCGCGCCGCTGGTGCTCGAGCACCAACGTAGCGGCGGCGTGACGTCAGCGCTGAGGTCATCACGGTCCTCGATATCGGCAGTACGGGTAACCGCTGTGCGCTGAGCGCTATCTGAGTAAGAGGGAGCAGCCTCTGTCAATTACTCGATGACTTCCTGAGGAGCGACGGGGCAAGCTGCGACATCACGACATCAGTTCGACAAGTCGCAACATCACGGCCTCTAGTGCAAGCCCAGTGCGCGGTCGTCACCCCGCCACGGCCCGCTGCTGAACAACACTATCCTCCGCGCCCTACTGGAGCGCTAACGTGGCGTGCGGTCCGCGAGCCTCCTAGTCCGAGCCGCTCGGACTCAAAGCGCCCAGATAACGTCACTCATGCCCCATGATCCAAGGTGCCTCCTTTGGGACCCTACTTGCGCCGACACCCTCGCTCCTTGTTATGCGCACAGGTCGGCTGTGGAGGAGGGCTCTGAGGCAGCGATCGCGGAGACGAGAAAGGCAGCGAAATATGGCCTCTGGCAATCATACAAGATGACGTCCCAGGCGCTATTGAGGCGCTGGGTACATTGGGACAGACAGGCCTGGCGTTTGTGGACGAGGTTGGACAAAGAATAGTGCCAGCGCCTTCCTAAAAAGCGCTAGCTCCCCTGGCGGGGCAGTGAGGGAACGCCGCAGTGTTGAGGGAACTCTCGCCGCCCCCTGCCCCAGTGACACAGGCTGTTGATTAATGTATGCTGGTCTTTGTTTCATTGTTTTGGCGCAGGTTCACAAGATTGTGTTTGATGTTTGTTAAGGGCTCTTTTTTACATGCATGAATTTGTACAGCGTGTGCGTGACGTCATTGATATTAAATTTAGTAGCGTTTTTTTTATTATACTTCAGGGAGCACATGAAATTTAGAATTAATTGGATTTTGAATTGTATTGTAAATTTCTTTCTAAAAGAATCTGTATTTTTTTCATGCATCAAATTATGTTAAAGCTTGTATCCATCCGGCTTTTGGATATGTATGGTAATAATATTCATGAAAAACTTGGAATAAACAATGAACTAAACATATATGAACCAAAACATTTACTTTTTTATGTTTTGTACGTTTTGTTTGCCGCGTGCATGAAAATAGTTTTAGTTTTAATTTTAGCTGGCATTCATTACATTATGAATAGGTCCAATGACTTATTATGAATTGATTTGAGTAATTCTGAGCGACTGTGTTCTTATGCCACTCAGCGAGCAATTTATTGTGTAACAATATTATTCTTTTTTTATAATCATACAGTGCAGTTGTGTTATTTTTATAGTTTGTGAAAATTGTGTTGCTATATTGTATGTTTGTCATAGGGTTGAGCTATTAGCAACCTATAGGATATAGTTTAACTGAAACAGGGAATCTGTTTCCTTTTTTTACAATCCTACATTTTTTTGATTCTTGTGTTTATTTCATCTACATATGCTGTTGTATTGATAGAAGTTTTTGAGTACAACAACAATAACTACTTGTCAGTTCTAACAGATTCTAGTTCAGCTAATATTACTGATAGCATGGAGGGGGGACTGGTGCTGCATGTAGGTATAACGCAAACCTGATGTTGGGTGACTTCTAGATAATATATTTTAGATGATGTCACGGATAAACAGATAGTAGTCCAAAGTAGGCTAAGCTGCATAGACAATATTCTTTCAAGACACATTTTGATGATGTTAATGCATTGCAATAACACGAAATGAATGCGTTTTGTATCAAATGTAAGCAGTTTGTGACAAGTGTTTAAAAATCTTAATCTGTGGGACAAAATGCTAAATCTAATTATTTTCTTCAAATTGTCGCGGTTTCGAATTAAAACGGACAAAAAATTGGATTGATCGGGGCTTGAATTGTATCTAAAATTTATTTTTAACAGAAGGGTCTTGGCATACTTTGTGCAGCGTATTATTGTAAGCTATGATAGTTATCGGACATTCACACCCGCTGTGTTTGCGTGGAACACCGATGTTCCGAGGCGAAGAGCATTAGCCAAGTGCTCGGCCTAAGAGAAAAGAAAAGTACCAAAATTGTCTCCAAAATTTATTATAAAAACGTTGTACTGGACGATATAACTATTAATAGCCTAATATGGCAACTAACTCACAAAACAGGAGTATTAATATTTATCTTGACGATATGAATTGAGAAGAGAAGACCCATTATAACGTAAACGTTTCTGTACGCGAAAGTAGGAACGAAAAGTAGTCAAGTATTAAGCAAAAATCAGCGTTTTAATGTCGATCCAATTTTGTACACAGTAAACCGAACATTGTTATGATCACAGTTCATAGCACTACAAGCTTCGAGAGAAGGATTTTTTTGCTAAAAACGGAAGTTGATTTGAATTATGGGTAATAGTTGTTAATTATTGTGATTGGATATAAAAGGGTCGTGACCCTGTCGATCAATTGCTGACGGTTGGTAATTGGTTTGGCCCGCGGACCAAGCCCCGCTCCCGTTATCTCCATACCTGCCTCAATGTAAGACATGTAGTGACCCCCCTTAGGAATAACATAGATTAGATCATATCAGAGACTTCAGCGGAGAAACCATTGACGACGTGAATGTAGTTGCGTGTTTGGTCAATTTCTAGTCATTTTTGGTGAAGTTCGGCAAAATGGCGTCCTCAGCCACATATCGTAAGATTGCCAAGTCTCGGCAGAAGACGCACAAGGAAAGATCGCAGGTATTTGCCTTCTTCTCTACGTATAAATAGCATCGAATACTGTGACTAAAAATTTAATTTTACGTTTGTACTCTAATATCGCTCACTGTGAACATGAAGCTAATAGTAATGCATTCTAATTTATAAGGCAGACTTATTTGAAAAAAATGCATCGATGCTTTTTGTATGCAGCCGGCTGGTAGGGAGCATCTCGGACTGCTAGAAAAGAAGAAGGACTACAAACGGCGTGCGGAGTGAGTGTCATTTTCTCACTGGCTCAGGATGTTTTAATTCCAAGGCACTGTAGACTATAGTCAACGGAAATAAATAAATTCATTAACTTGTCCTACTGCTTGTGGTGCTAGGTGACCTGTTGCGTGTGCTGCTGTTTGGTCTGCTACTTGTCACGTTGCTTGTTATACTGTCTATGCGGCTGCAGTGAGCATCACAAGAAGGAGAATGCCCTCAAGGCTCTGCGCATCAAGGCTGGAGCAAGAAATCCCAACGAGTTCTACCACGCCATGATACGCACCAGGCTGGAGGCAAGATGTCTCTTTTTTGTAACTTTATTGCCTTTGTAACCTGCATAGATTATTTACTGTTTTAGTAATAATCCAAACATGGTTTTGATGTCAAACTTATTGGTGTTCAGAGCATTTGAAATCCTGTCTCAACGGAAGGTTAATTTATTAAATAGAAATATTCTTTATCTCCCCTATCAGCCTATCTGGCTGACTCGACTGATCTGAATGTCCTTGAGCCATGGATTTTTTGCAAGTGAGTCCTTTGTAACATCATTCTGACATCAGCAACAGGATTGCGGCCATTTAGTTGCTTTATACTTTATATTTTCCTAAGTGGGTGCAGTGGACCCCACATTGCTAAATAACCACACTGCAGTAATGATATGAGCAAATAATGTCATATCTGTATTTAATCGTACTAAAAAGTTGATTTCCAATGTTTTTTAGATTTAATTTGTTATTTTCATCCCTAAAAGAAGTTTATTTTTTAACCAATGTAAATTGGTTTTTTGATTTAGTCTAACGGATTTTGACAGTTGTGTGCATTTAAGACGCTTGCGTTGAACGAAGTACCAGTGTCCACTGCCCAGGAGAGTTGCCATTGTAACTTGTATGCAGCATGTCATACTTGGAAAAAGTAGAATTGAGTGCAGAGTAAACGGTTTGGGAAATGAGAGCGCTGCTGGTGCAGGATGGGGAGCACAAGCGCAGGGACGACAAAGTGCCGGAGTACACCCCGGACCAGCTGAAGCTGTTTGGCAGTCAGGACACGCGCTACCTCCACTTCAAGCGAAGCATCGAACTCAACGTCAGTGGCTCTCTGCCCTTCTTAGTTTTTCTTTTTTGTATAGATCCTGAGAGTTTGGACATAGCTTACTTAGCACTAAATTGGCTTTATGATAATTAATAACGTAAACTTTTTAGATTTGTTACTGTTAGAGCATGATGTTAGGTGGGGCTGCTTCATTATTGATCTACTCGCTTAAATATTGATCTTAAGTTTCACAGTTTTTACTTTGAAGTGATTGTGAATCATAAAGTTTTTATATCTGTAGCGGTTCACTGCAACATTCTATGTTGCCATGTAGTTTCAATTCATTTCTGAGAAAATGAACTGAATGGTAAAGTGTCGTGACGAAACCTTGAATGAACTTGTGCGTTGTTAGAGCTCCGTAATGTAATTTGTGACTGGAGAGCAGATCTCATTGGTGTGTTTGGTGGAACGCAGAAAATAGAGAAGCTGAAGTCTAATTTGCATCTGCTGGACGTGCCTGGTCGACCAAAGAACAGCCACACCATCTTTGTGAACACCAAGAAAGAAGGTCAGGGTTCAGAAACACAAAGAGCTGCATCTAGTTGTCAAGGAGTATTCTTTAGACTGTATAATTTTGACTAATTTTGTAGTAGAATATCGACCATCGAATGCGACTCGATGTTGTAGAAAGTTAATTTTGCTCGATGAAAGTTACATTTATTTGGATTACTGCGGCTGCTCGAAACTACATATATTTCTATTGCATGCCGCTTGGCAAATGTATATTGCACATCAGCAGTGTTGTGCAGTGCAATGAGGATAAGGATGTCATTCTGATAAAGATGCTGCATTTTGTGGCTTGGTGAATAATATGCTAATGAATATGCTAATGCGCGTGCCAGTGCGTGAGTTTGATGCCGCTAAACACTTCGACACAGACCCGGGGCTGGTGGACCGGACGTACAACCGGCCCCGGCGGGATACCCTCTCCAGCCAGCCCCTGCAGGGCTCTCTCGCCGACTCGGCTCTCGCGGTAACGATGCCCATAAACTGACATTCGTTTTTGATTTTCACTTTTCAGAGGAGAATCAACTAGTAGGGGGTAAATATTATTGCTCATGATAGATGCGCTATTTTTAATATTGTGAGCAAGGAGAACCTGTTACAAAATATGGATCTGTGTTTGTGCTGCAAAATTTATATGTACTCTCGTACAATTCCTCATTTCATTAAATTGAAATACTATGCATATATTGTGGTTGACATTTTTTTATGATTTTGTTGGCGTGTTCATAAGCTTTCAATTATAATTTGTTCGAATCATTTAGGCTGCTCATACACTTTTGTTCGCCTGTATACATTGAGAAATAAAGTTCGGCATACAGGAAGAGGCTCCGCAGTAGTATATGCATAACTGTTATGCTTCTGCTGTGCATATAGGAAGGTGCTGCGGAAAGGAGTCGTCAGTATGCGCTGCTCAGTCGGCGCATAATGCGCGAGAGAGAGATGCGCATCATTGCGCAGAAGCTGGAGATCAGCAAGAACCTCCTTGTACGTATCTTTTCTTTTTGTCTTTGTGTTTGTTCTGCCTTCACTCGCTCTCATCATAGCAATCACTACTCTCGTCATGCTGCTATCATTCACTTTTTGTCGCACTACGCTATGCAGCATACTGTAAAATGTTGCATTTTTGCTGCATGTTATTGTCATGGCTTTGCCTCTTAGAAATTTTGCCGCATTTAATTTTCATGTTTTTGAGAACTGCCAATTATTATATTGCTTCGGCTTTTCACAAGTTTTATCGTTAAATATAAGCCACTGAAGCTTATATTTATTGCCTTTCGATTAGTACCCACTGCTTTGAGTACCCGCTGTGGTAACCGGTAAGCTTGATGTGAATTCTGTTGGTTGTTGATCAGGATAAGAAGGCGAAGAAGAAGAAAGTGAGTGACGGTACAGTGAACCAAGCGCCGGTCTATCGATGGGTCTCGGAGCGCAAGCGCTAGCGGACATTTATCTGCTGCATGAACTGTGAACAATTGACTGAGGACGGACTCGGCTAATGCCGGCTTTGCACTCTGTCGGCGATGTTGCTTGAGAGAGAAAGTTGTGTTAATTCGAATTCTCTACCGATCACAAATGAATTCTGAATGTTTTCCACAGCCTTTGAATGTATCTATCCGTTATTAATTTCTTTATTTGACGATTTGAATATTCCTCGTTAGATGCAAGTTTTGCAAGATGTTTAAAACGTTAGAACAATATTGAGAAAGAATTGTTCAAAAAACTGAGAAGGAATCTTTGATAAGTTGAACTGTTTTCATCATTATCAATGATTTATCTGAAGGGTGTCTGTTTTTATTTATAGAATGTCATAAATTGACGAGAATTAAATTCAAGACGCTGACTATAATTATGACTGGTGTTTTCATGACAAGATGTAATGGTATAGCACGATGACAATAAAAAAAACAGAACACAACAACACTTAAACAATTGTAGATGAAAGAAAATCCGAAAGTAATTCTTTAACGTTCTGATAAAAAAAAAAAAAATTAAACACACTTGAGAAAAATAGTGCTTCCAACTCATTTTAAATAGTCTCTGCATCAGTTTGAGGCCATATCAAAATCTTGTTCTAAGTCTTTCTTTCCAAAACATAAACACTGACCTCTATTGCTTCAATCGCTTGACCTAATTTTGTTCGCTATCACACTGTGATATTAGAACAAAAAGACCATGTATAATTCAGATGCAGATGAATTAAAACAAATGATATCAGATAATTCAATATGATACGTGAATAAGCGACTTCACTCGGAACAACGAACATAGTGAATACACACATAGAGAAAAGACAAGTACCTATTTCATTAGACAGTCAAGTACTAGCTTCATCAAACGGACGAGTACTTATTTCATTGGACAGAACACGATAAATAAATACGCCTAACGTAGTTGACTGCAATAACTGCAATTATTTGAACACATGGCCAGCTGTCTGCATGAAACATGCATTTCCTAAGTCACTCAGCTAAATCCTCTGATCATTAAATTCAACATGAACTACAGTGCTCAACAATGAGCAGATTTAGGCGGAATTTTCAAACAAGTGTTCAATCTGAATCTGAGGATATAACATCTGATCAAATCAGTGCACTGTAAGATTTCATTATTAACTCTTGATTGAAAAACTTGCCCTTAGTTTGACAACTTTACAGACACACACTGCCATTGTCACTCAACCATCACCACACGTCACTCGAAAATGGCCAGGTGTATCACTCCACCATGGCCAGGTGTGTCGCCATGCTGTCCGCCATGGCTTGCATCAGCTGTGTCGCCTCAGACCCGGCCAGAGGCTCAAAGGCCTGCCCCAGAGGCTCAGGTCCCTGCTCCAGAGGCTCAGACGCCTGCCCCAGATGTCCAGGCCTCTGCACCAGAGGCCCAGATCCCTGCCCTAGAGGCCCAAGCTCCTGTGCCAGAGGCCCAGATCCCTGCCCTAGAGGCCCAGGCCCCTGTGCTAGAGGCCCGTGCCCCAGAGGCAACTGGACGGTGTAGATAGAGCGCACGTTGGGCGTCTCCTTCTTGACGTCTACGAGGTGGTAGCGCTGGTAGTGCGAGCGAAGGTCAAGGCTGTTCTTGTACGCCTTGCTGCACATCTTGCACTGGTATGGCTTCTTGCCGGTGTGCGTCACCATGTGCGACTTCATGTGGTTGAGCTGTCTGCACACAACACAACATTGGTTGAACTGTCTGCACACGCTACACAACATTTGTTGAACTGTCTGCACACGCAACACAACATCGGTTGAGCTGTCTGCACACGTAACACAACATTCGTTAAACTTATTCATTTTAATCCAAACACATGTAGTCTATCAAGTAAACCCAAGTGCCTCCATACAAACCTTCCAATAACCTATCAATTAAATAATATATAATCTAGGTTTTTCAATAAAAAAATTAACTTTCAAAGAGTTCTAATATTTATACAATACCAGTCAAACAACAAACCCACAAGAAGACATCCGGGGTCTCGCCTACCTGAACGGTCGCTTGCAGACGGTGCAGACGTAAGGTTTCTCTCCGCTGTGCACGCGCTGGTGCACTTTCCATGGCGCGTAGTACGCAAACTCCTTGCCGCAGTCATTGCAGCGAAACGGCTTGAGGCCGGAGTGAACAAACGAGTGAGACTTTAGCCCGGCGTTGGTCGTGAAGCCGTGGTTGCACACCGGACACGAGTAGATGCGTCTGGCGCAAACAGACAGAAATCCATTGTTCAATCAGAGCTTCATGTTCGAGTTCATGCAGAATGATATTGATTTGTAGCAATATTTACCATGACAATCATTTTTTCCATGCGATTTGTGTTTAACATCTATTTCAATCTGCTCAGTGACATTTGTCACAAAACAGCTATAGACTGGTTGAATAATAACTAAAACTAATTATCTCCTTGTATTTCTATTATAATTTAGACGTTTGCAAAAAGCGCTAAACTGCCAACAATCATTGCCAATCCTTAAGGTTGCAACCACCAGACAGTGTAACCAGGGGTGTGATGGCCTGAATAGGGATATGACAGTTTGACCAGCGGTTTGACAGCGTGACCAGAGGCATGAGAGTGTGACCAGAGATATGACTGACCTGTCATTGACGTCCTTCCCGATGCCCGCGTGCCAGTCGGCATGCGCGTCCGCCTGCTCTTGACTCTCGAATCTCCGCTCGCACTGCCCGCACCCAAACGCTCGCTCTGTAGCCGCGTCGTCGTGCGCCTCAAAGCAGTGTCGTTCGAGCCCGCCGGCACTGAGGAACGCCCTTGAACATCTCTCACATGTGTGCATGTCCCTCGGCGCCACGGCCTGCTCGGCCAGCGCGCCGTGCATGCGGACCTGATGCGCACGCAGCAGGGAGGGCTTGGCAAAACGTTCCTCGCATGCCTCGCAGGCAACGCCGCGGCTCGGGTCGTGCTGTAGCCGCGTGTGCAGCGCCAGGGAGCCGGCACTCGCAAAGCTCTTCCCACAAGTCTCACACAGCACACGGGCGGCCGCGTCCGTCAACGCGCCCTTGGGGCTCAGTCGCACGCCGTGCTCTGTCACAAAGTGGCGCGAGTAGTCGCGCCGCCGGTGGAAGACACGCGGTGGCGTGCAGGTATCGCATGACCACGTGCGCACGGTGTGGTGGATCGCCGTGTGGTCGAGCAGCGACTGGCGCTGGATGAATGACCGACCACACAGCTCACACAGGTGAGGGCGCGCGCCGCCGTGCCTCAGCTCGTGCCGGCGCATGTTGTGCACGTTCTTGAAGCCGCGCCCGCAGTGCGCGCACGAGTGAGGACGCTCGGGCGTGTGGACGTGCTGGTGCGCGCGCAGGTGCCAGCTCGAGCGGAACGCCTTGCTGCAGACATCACAGGCGTGACGCTCGTCTGGGCCGCGGGGGCGCCGCGGGGCGGGGCACACCACAAGGTGTTGGCGCACCTCGCGCCGCGTAGCAAACTGTTCGCTGCAGCGGCAGCAGGGGAACTGTCTGCTGGAGGCGATGAGATCTGCCTCTGAGGCTACATCGTCCTCATCAACAGTCCCTTCATCACTACATTCACCAAGTTCTTCTGTGTCAGGGACAGGAGAGGGTATCTCTGCTGTTCGCTCGTCTGACTTGCTTGACACCCGACGTCTCTTGCATGCGCTCTTCACTGGCTCTTCCTCACTGTTCCTGACTGACTTCCCCTCAATACCCTCTATCTTCAGCCCCCACTCGCTGATAGCCCGCCTGGCCCGAGATCCCCCGCAGGGCCTGCCAGGCTTGCGGCCCCTCCGTCTCAATCCTGCAAGCCTGCCCCTCGTGACCTTGTCCTCTGCCACTGGGCGCGGGTCAAGGTCATTAAAACGTGGCTTAAGGTCCAAGTCAGACAGGCTGTTGTCTCCCCCAGCCCCCCCCTCTTGCTTCACCGCCCGTTCACGCCTAGTTTCTGTGTCCGAGGAAGCCTCCTCTTTGATCGTTGCATCACTAGAGCAGTCTCCGTCAACAGTATCAACAACTAGACTAGCGACAGCCCTGCTCCGAGGCTTGCGTGGTCTACCACGTTTCAGCGCACTAGAGCCAGCCTTACTCCCTCCGCTCCCATTGGATGACTTCCTGATTCGGCTCGAAGATCTCCGATCGTATGATGACTGTAATTTACTATTGGTTGGTGATAATGTAACGGAGTGAGGGGAGGACTGCTGGTGTGGGGGGGTGAGAGAAAGTTCGACGCTGAAGGGAGTGGGATTGTCCAAGACTGGAATGCCTAGGGGTGTGCTGGCACTCACAGGGTATGAACTATCCTCCACGGCACTGAAACAGAAACCGCTTACTCTTACAATCTCCACTGTCAATTCTACACTCTACATGCGACAATAAATTCTAACACCCTCGAATTGTCATACACGCATAAAATTCATCTAGTTAATTTTAAAAATTAATAATTAATACACTGATACACATAAGACGGAGTATTTTACTGAGTTCTAAGTGAAACGCTCTACCGGTATCTTATTCAATTCTATCTAATAGACTCACTAATTAGTACCAAATGTGTACGAAAATTATTGAGAGGTGGCAATGGTTATAAGCTACAACCGTCGCTGACCTGCTGTAACTGACGCTGCACCGCTGCAGCGTGTCCACACACAGGCCCAGTCGGGCCAGCGACGCTCTCATCCCCGCCACCCTTTTTTCCTCCTCGCACGACAACAATCCCCCGTCATGGTCTGAGGCAGTATTCCCTGCGGGGTGTGAGGGGGGCGAGAGGAGCAGGGTGCCAGTGTAGATGAAGTGCAGCGCGGCGCGCAGAGTCTCAAAGTCAAAGTCAGGGAGGTGAAGGCAGCGCGACAGGTCTGGGCCGCTTGGCTTCGACTCCAGGGCTGTCTGTAGCGTGCCAACAACAATAGGAGAAATGTGAAACAGGATTCAGAAGGATGCAGAGAGGAGAGGGGCCAAGGATAGTCTAAGCTGGAGATTTGGACACCAAAGACCTGCCATGTGGTAGAATACTGAACACAAAAGAATACAAGCACAGTGTAATTTAAAAAGATATAATGATAATGTTCAGTCACCTATTTCAAAATATTTATTAGTTTATAGAACTGGTATAAGAAACCTTCTATAATTTTTGTAATATTTGGCAATTCTTCCAAGTCCACATATATCACCATCAAAACACTAGCAAAATGGCGTGACATGACGGACCATGAAATTGTTTTGTTTCAGAAGACATTTCCTCTTGTACCCGCCACTCTGTGCTCCAGATAGGATCATGGGATTGCTTGCTCAATCAAAGCATGCAATTAACATAGATACTGTTAGACCACTTCTTCTAAAATAATACTCGCGTATCACTACTCTGGCACTACTTCACAATTCCTCAATGATGCATGCCATGCTCAAGACAAAGTCCAATGCGCAGACTGCCATGCCTTAAGCAGGGGGCTGGCCGCGGCAAGCAGCACGCTGTGAGCGCGCAGCCCCTTGTTGTCTGTCACGAGAACCGCATCACACAGAAACCCCTCTTCGAGGAACTGAAGCAGCTGAGTGGAGAGAAAGCGGAAGTACTCCTCCGACACCAGTCGCTCTCCCAACTTCCTCTCATCCACGCAGCCCTCGGTCAGAGCGCTGTGCAGCAAGATCAGTTTGTTTTTTATTTCATAGAGTGCAACACACTCACAGTAATATTGAACACACGCATGAATGCTGCTCTGCGAAACAAAAGCATAATATAGCCTTACGTCATGTATATATACTACATGTAAGTATATATACTACATGTAAGTATATATACTACATGTAAGTATATATACTACATGTAAGTATATAAAGTATCAGTACGTGCATGTTTTCAGGATGCACATTTTATTCAACGAAAGGACGGTTGCTAAATATTTATAATAGAAATGATCAACAGAAATCTAATATTACATCATTGTAGCGCCAGAGGTCCTGGGGGGTCTGGGGAGAGCCCCCTGCCTTTTCCCTCTTTTGTGAACGCCCCCAGAGTCGTCTCCAATCCATCCGTATGGGCAACCCGTACACTGGACTCTGTCGTTTGGCGGCGCACCCTACCCGTATGCCACCCGTACGCGCCAGTACGGGCAACCCGTACGCGCCAGTACGGGCAACCTGTACGCTGCCCGTACGTACCCGTACGTGCAACTCGTACGCCGGACTGTCGTTTAGCGACGCATCATACCCGTACTCCATCAGTACGGGCAACCCGTACGCAATCCGTACGCTGGACTCAGTCATGTGGCGGCGCACAATACCCGTATGCAATCAGTACGGGCAACCCGTACACTCTCTAGTTGTGTGGCAAGATGATTAGGGCGATGGTGGTGTGGAGGACTTTGGTGTCTTGTGGTGAGCGTCGTCACTTTGGCGCCTGCATGGTGCCCTTGTCAAGAACAAGTTCATCTGGTCCCTTATCCCTCCGTCAGGGTTGCCTTCGTCGCGCTGCCCGCCCTTCCTCC
>JAQIWG010006185.1:0-13596 GCA_034695025.1 Chamaedrilus cognettii | reverse complement strand
TATATAAATAAAGAGAAGATTCTGTGTGTCTTTCTGTCTGTCTGTCTGTTTGACCGGGATGCATTTCCACAGTTTTGCAGCTTTTCACTCGAAACCTTCACAACTGTGTCGGTGTGGGCATGGGACACGCAGTGGAGGGTACGCGTCCCCCGTTCTCACCGCTACCATGGTGTCCAGGGCCAAAAACGTGTCCCTGGAGTGTCTATAAGCAATGATTTCCGTCTTTCTTTTCGTGTGTGTGTCTGTGCATTCGCGCAGTTTTGAAGATAGCGACACGAAATTTGAGCAGGTCGGTCACAAATTTCCCATCTCAGGTCATAGGAGGGTTTAGGCCCCCCGGGAGCCCCCGGGGTCCTACACGGGGGACGAAGGCTCCCCGACCATATACAGAATTTGGAAAAATCCACCCAGATGCTCTCCGCAATGCTGGTGATGGTTGAAAAGAGGTTTGCAAAGGGCCTCGAAGTGGCCCCGAAGGGGTGTGGGCCCCAAAACCGAAGGGGCCCTCCAGAGGGGCCCCTGTCCAGAGTGGGCCCCGAAGAGACAGCAACAATTTTGCACACCACAATTTTGCACACCACAGTTTTAAAAATTATTGATGAAGAGCCCCGCAGAGACTCCCTGGGTCTGCTTGGGTCCCAGAGCCCGGCAGGGGGCCCTTAGGGGCCCTGGCCCCCCTTTTTTAACCCCGAGCATCGCCGGGTACGCCATCTATTAAGGAATATTATGAAGTGTTATTTATTTCTTGCGTTTTATTTCCATTCTCAGTATTTCTTAACCCGGGCAACGCCGGGTACCCCAGCTAGTAGGCTATATAGCAGAGCCCAGATTCTCTGCAGTGTTTACTCAATGAAAAACTTTCCATGCCGCAGGTGAACACTACAGTAGTCAACTATAGCAGCTGCTTGTTTACCTGGACCAGGATACATGTAGGGGATAAAAGTACCCATATGTATTTGATATTAGCGTTAAATGTTAGCGTATCTGTAACATATACATATACGGGCGATAACGGCTGGTTGCTCGACCTCTATTTGACTGCCAACTAAAAGCGATGTAGTTTTGTAGTCCGAATTAATCAATGGGATGGTTAATCTTTACGTTTTGACCCAATGGTAACTTTCCCATCTCTGACAACAGGTAGCTAGCTACCTGTATTCGCGTGTAGTTGCGCGCGTCGAGGAGTGAAATTTAAGGTCTCACGCGTCTCTACATGAGTTCTACCGATTTTCAACGTTCGTAATGGTAAAAGTCCTACCTCGAACACAGGTTGCCGTAGATGGGAAAGTTACCATTGGGTCAAAACGTGAAGATTAACCAGTTAATTCGCACTCAAATCGAGGTCGAGCAACCAACCGTAGGAGACGCTCTATTAGATCTGATATGACCTTTTTAAGTACAGCGATGGAGTTCAGGCCAATGGGACTGCACTGCTTTGTCAATCAGGATAATGCTTTTAAACCTGGATGAGTCGAAAGGAAATAGCCAACACAGTTTAAGTACCACGCCGTTGAGCCGTAATGGTATTAATTGGTATTGCGGTATCTATTTTTCATTGAACTATTCATTTTCATTCATTCAACTGTTCATTCATTTAATCATTGTCCTTGTTTCTCGACTTTTTCAATGCATCTTCATTTGTTATCTTCTCTCTCCTGCTAATCTTCTCCATTCTTCTTCATACAGATATTTCAAGTGTTTCTATTCTGATCTTACGTCCTAAGAGTCCAAGTTTTAGTGCAGTATAGTGCCGCAGACCAAGCCACCACCTTCGCAGTTAATCCTTCTTAACTTTCCTTCTCAGCTCTTTGGTGATTGAACAACTCCTTTCTCTTGCTAAAGGCATCCTTTGCCATTCATATCCTCATTCTGATTTGTGTTTCACGTCTCCCATCCTCTGTAATCCATGCTCCAAGATATTTGAAATTATTGACTTGCTCAAATTTCTTCCCTCCTTTTGTACATACATGTATGTATGAATGTATGTATTGTAACACTTGTAACACACCAAAAATATGTCATACAAACAAAGATGGAATAATCATTATGGGCTTGAATCATAGCTGCGGGATTCTTCCAACTTACGTGTACTTTTCCCAACTTTCTCTTTGTCAACTTTTGACCCCGGCCAGTATTTAATAAATACGCTGCTGTTAATCGCTGCAGGCGTGACATCTACCAGTCCGCGACGATCAGTTTTGCTGTGATGGCGTGGCGGAGGTTGTGGAGGAGGTGCAGCCGAAGCTTTTCGTTCATCGTCGCCGTGTTCTTCTGTGAACTGCTGTGGCTGCTCTACGGGGAAGTCTCGCGCAGCTTCGGTAAATCTCACTGACTGCCATTGGCGAATCCAGGGCCATGGTGTTAAAATCCACCCCTGATAATGTTGTCAAGAGGCGAAATGTATCCATCTTAACGGCTACAAGAGTCAAAATGCACCCTTAACAACATTGTTAGAAGAGAAAATGCATCTCTTTAAACGGCCCCAAAATGCACCCCTAGAAACGCATTTGAAGTGAAAATGCTTCTCTGTCACCGTGGGGCCATCTTTATCTTTTGGGGCCGTTTGCCTCAAAAGTAAATATGCACGCCATAAAATGCTCCATCTATAATTTCTTTCAGCACTCAACACGGCTGGTTAGTTTCTCTGAAAAGAGGTTCTTGTTTGATATCGTCTATAACAAATACCCCTCCCACTTTGAAAGGCTGGATCCGCCTTTTCTGCCCAGTGGATTAAGTGCATTGATTTGTATATACTCGGGTAGCGTGGGTAGATATTTTTAATATTATAAAAGTTTACAACTATACATTTAGAGCAGTTGTAAAAGAAGTACAACTGCACAGTGAACACGTAAAGAAGTTGTGTGCGGGGGGCGGGAGGGTGCTGACTGAGACTTTTCGCTCCCATGCAGAACTCACGAGAGGGGGAGGCTAGTTGACAGACACTTCTTCCTCTCATACAGAACTTTCGAGCCAGGGGGGAATATCACACAAATTTTGGAAATTTTAATTTTTGACTCAAAAATCAGACGTCATACTGCACTGCAAGCGATCTGCACTGCGCGGCAAGTTGTTTGGAGGAGCCCCGTGGCGCAGTGCAGCGCAGTTTAGAGGAAACATTGCACACAGGTTCAGATGACTCGGTCGTTCATCGTTTAAAATATGAGCGATGTCCTCCTTGTGACTTCTTCTCCAGTAGGTCCAGCGAAGCCTTCCGAGGTATTGAAGCCAAATACTACTGTTCCCCGCGAAACAGAACTAAGCTCTGATCGATTAATACTTACGCCACGTTTTTCAACCAAGTGTTAACTTTCAATCCGAGGTTATGGCATCGTGTCATCCAATCAGAATAATGAAAGCTTAATGTATGATTTATTTAATGCTATGTCATTGATTGCAATGATTTTAATCTCTGATTAAAATATTGACGCTTGATTGAAAAACCCGGCCTTTGTTTTTAGAATTAGGTTGGTATTTTCATACTGCTTCTTACTCCTAGGTTAAGGCTTTGCTCGAGTTTTTCCATCGAGTGTCAAAATTAAATAGGTCATGACGTCATCATATCCTATCAGCGCGTTGAAAGCCTGATCTATGATTAATTTAACGCCACGTGATTTGTCTTTTTGATGTAAATCTTGGATTTAAATTTTAAAACACTTGATGGAAAAACTTGACCTGAGTATTTTAGCCAGTGCTGTTTCCTGAGTTAATGTTAAATATTTTTGAGCCGTGTCTTAGGTTACCATAAGTCATAGTTATATACTTTAACACTGTTCCCGGAGTTAAGTATTTTGAGCTGAGTATTTTCATACTGTTTTCTTGGTAAATACTTACGGTTTTCATGCTGTCCATTGTCCTAGGTTTTTACTTGGTATTTTCATAAGTACTTTTTGATGTGTTAATGCTCAGTGTTTTTATACTGTTATGTTAATGTTAACATCTAATGTTGTTCATACTGTATCTTGTGTATTTATTGTCGCACCGTTTTCTGTGATAGTGCTTAATATTTTCATAGCACTGTTTGCTGGGTTAAAAAGTTTACTTTTTTCGAACTATGTCTTGGATAAATGCTTGGTATTTTTGTGTTATTTTTTTGGTCAACGCTTGGTATTTTTTTACTATCTCCTGATTTTTTTGTATGCATGGTATTTTCATTCTGTTTTTCATTTAAATGCCAAATATTTGAATACTATTTTCGTGGTTCAGGCGTCATATTTTCGTACCGTACTGTATCCTGGATTAATGCTTACACTATTTTGTTCTGTTATCTGGGTTAATGCTTAAAGCGTTTCATATTGTTTCCTGTTTGATGCTTTGCGTTTTCACTTTGTTTCGTGGGGTGATGCTTATTTTTCTTCATTCTGTGTGCGTTTATTCGTGCTGCAGACCAAGACGCATTTGTGGGCTGGACCAAGAGCGGTCAAGCTCTGCTTGACTACATGGGCACTTCTCTTCAGGTTTCAATTATCAATCATCGATCGCATTCCTTGAGCTGTGTTCAATGGCACGGTTAGATGTGCTGTGGTGTAATGTGGCGCGTATTTTTGTCATTTTCATCATTTCGTGCTGAAGAATACTCAGCAAGTAATCACGACCAATTTCTACTGGCCAGCGATTAGCAAACAAATTGTGTTATTGCGCAACAGACTTTTAAATACTGTAAAACATGAAATTTCTGTTGCATGTTTTTTTCACGGTTTTGCCCCTCAGAAGTTTTGCTGCACTTAATTTTTGTGTTTTTGAGCACTCTCCATTAAAATAAAACTGCAGCTCTATATTTGCTGCCTGTAATTTTCGCGAGTTTTCCCGATTTGCGAAATTCGCAAAAATGACATGCAAACGAAAATTTCATGTTTTACAGTAATTACAACCAGTAGGTTAAACTAATTTAGTTAGACTGCCATTGCGCGCTCGGTCCCGTGTCAAGCATTAGACCGCTATTGGTCCCTATGCAGAACCGCTGCAGTCGCGCCCCGGTAATATGCCCATCCCTTGCATTAGTTCCCCTGCAGTCTGGGGAGCAAAGAATTCGCTCGCAGCCCAGAGCTCCTCGGGCGAGTCGTGAAAGGCGACTGAAGAAGGCGGAGCGGTTCTGCGCCGGGTGTCTTGCGCAGAACCGGACTGTATGCAGTATACTGAACTGTGCAATGTACATGCATATGTCTTGGTACTATACGCATTCACACAACTAGAAAAGTAAAGAAAGCTAAAAAGAAAAAAAACTGGCATGAGTCCTTTACTTTATGACACTCAGGTGGTGTACGAGTCCATGCCTGATATGGAGGAACGGCGAGTGACTTTTGTCAACGTGGGGCGGCGCAGGATACCGGCCGAGCCCTGCGACTGGGCCGTCTACTTCAACGACCTGCAGGGGTAAAACTGTGACGTCATCTAATAATAATAATTATGGGCTTAGAGTCCGTTTTGGCATCTAGTGATGTCATCGGGGATCTCCCTTCGCCGTGGGCATCCATCAAACGATTGATAAAAATCCAAGACGAAAGGGTGGGAGAAAGGGTTCGGGATAGCAGGGTCAGATTTTTCCGCGTGTTTGTTCGGGAAAAAATAAATTTATCTAAGCTGCCAAGCACCTGATTAATGTGTTGAGTTCTTTTTTATTTCTAGTAGTTGAATTCTAAGTTGCATGGTGAATGGGATGCTTAATAATAATAATAGTATATAACCTATAAAAATTAACTACCTAACTAACCTCCTTTTTTGTCATCCGTTCTATTAATCTGCACGTTTTCGCATGGGTTAGACGTTTTACACCCTGGTCGGATGCCCTTCCTGACACCAACAAAATAAGTAATTATCTGGCACGGAGTTAGCGGCTAACGACACTTGGTGTTTATCAGCCTTGCTGAAGGGCCTGTGAGGCATAGTTTCACGGCGTTGCGGCGCGGGGATGTACTATAACACACAAAATTTTTGCGTGCGGGTCATTTTGGTGAATTTGGCTAATCGATAAAACTCGCGAAAATTACACGCAGCAAATAAACCTGCTGAAGTTTTTTACAATGAGCAGTCCCTAAAAGCGAAAAAATTAAGCGCAGCTAAATTTTTAAGAGGCTAAACAGTGGAAATAACATGTAGGAAAAATTTCATGTTTTACTGTTCTACATTTACAGGATGAAAATGTAAATCCGCATCCTAATATTTATCTCAGATACAAGGCGGCGGTCAGTTCGCCGCGGCGGTCCATGGCCGTATCTCAGTTTGTGCTGCGCCATCACAGCGGCTGGCTCTACTCCCTGATGCCAGGGGGCGCCGACCAGATCCCGGCCTTCAAGGGCGTGGCGCCAGGGGGCAACGTGTCCTTCACCCTGCCCCACCGGCTCGGGTTGGTCTGCTGGTACAAACTAATAATCATTTATTTTTTTATTTTATTAAATTTTTTTTCTTGCGCTTGGTACTGCGTTCTCGAGGGACTTATAAAAATGAGTGTAAACGCTTTGCTCTGCAATTATTATTATTTAATATAATTTTTTTTAGCCCCATACTGGGAGGCGGAAAGAGTGACGTCCCATTGCATCAGCTGATGGTCACTGATGGTGGTGGTTCTATCTTAGACTGGTAGGCATCGTAGAAACGCTTGTGGCTGACGAATTTAAAGCACCTTTGTCAAGGGTGGACGAAGTGGCTCGAAGTCTTTGCTGCGGCCGGGCGTCTAACCGACACGCTGTCACACTCGTAATCTGAGCTCCGCAACTTAGGCCACTCGGGCTACAACGCTTCGTCGCTATCAGCTAGTGAAAACTAAAATCATTTCTTTATTTTGTCGCTAAGACAGACAATCTACAACACAACGTAAACACAAGCAGCATCAAAGCAACAGCGGTTAACAAGTGGCCCTGGTCACATGTATACACAGGACACAAATAACCATGCTCACATGTACAATGTACATACAGGCTGTGATGGTAGCAAGTGACTCTCTCAAGTACACCGTGTTCCAAAAAACCAGGACCGCTACGTTATGCTTGTGTAGCTTTGTTAATAATTGATGGAATCATGTGAAATTTCAACTTGTTTTTGCCTGAACAATAAAGGCACATATCAGGTATTGCACAGCCTTGCCTGAGCGGTGTACAGTATTAGGGGAGCGTTCACAATATTAGCTAACAATATTCTACTACATTAAGTCATAAATTTGACCGGCAATAGTGCTTCACTAATTAATGCTTCATTGAATTATTCTATAATTTTTGTGATTATTATTTTTTCTTTTTACCTGGTGCCCCATTCCCAGGCTATAAAAACAGGCCTATGTAAAGGATAGGCGCAATGATAAAAGCAATTCCGTCTGGACAACCTAGGACTCTTTATCACGTGTGTAAATTAAAGTGCCGCGGAACGAGACAGCATTAAAGCGTTGAACTTTTTAATTTAATGACTTTGTTCTTAATCTCTGTCAATTTCATAGAAATACGTGACGTACTGGATTCGCCACTTCGTTTAGCGCCGAGGTACGATTTTTTTTAAACACTTTCTATGTCTATATACTGTATACACAGGCCACGATCGGCGTCGTTCCCACGCTGGTATGTAGCGGGCGCGGACCCCTACTCCCCCCTCGCCCCCCGCATCCTCGTCAGCACCCTCCCCGACCAGCTCGAACACGTCGTCAACGTCCCGGAGCGCCCCCCTGCCCCCCGTTACCATGACGACGTTATTGACCCTAGCGGCGTCGATCAGTTACTGCAGGTATGAGCGCAGAAGGGAGAGAATTTCTATTATTGGTAATTTAACAACGAATAAATGTCTAAATGATTACTTAGGAGCTCAATATAAATTAGGAATTTAAACGATTCTTAAATTAAATTATGGATTGAATTAAAGTGGTTTGATAAAAAATAAAATTAGGAAGTAAAGCAGGAATTATTTCAAAATGTAGATATCACTGGGTCCCTGGGGGTTAGAGGGGCTTGAGCCCTCCAAATCGTGGTAATCTTCCACAAAATGCTGCTTTTTGCAAGTTGGAGTGGAGTTCACCCTATATTGCGGTTTAGCTCTTCCAAAACGTTAACCTGAACAGGGTAAACCCCCCAAAAACATAAATTGAGTTCTCTGCGTGGTATGATGTATGCGCGTCATGTAATGAACACGCTTTGGTGTCGCAGTTTTTTACAGAAACTTTACATTGACGCTTGCTTGTACAAAAGCCTTTGCTTTCCTTTTTTCTCTTCTTTCCTGTGCACAGCCCCTCTTTCCAAAGTGGAGCCAATTCAATGGCCCGGGTTTAATACGCCCGGCTTAAATCCACAATCCTGCGTATGTCCCCGCTTGCAGACAGAGCTAAGGGACACAGAGGGGGCGAGGGGCCGCATCGTCCCCACGCCTTGGAGGGTAGAGGCGGGAGATAAGTGGATGCAGATCGACGCGACGTGGGTGGTGGAGTACGAGGGGGGGTTGAAGGAAGAGGCGGACTTTTTGGCAGGTTGGCTCAAACTTTGTTTAAATGAAACAAATGTAGACATTCGCTGCAGAGGAAGCCTCGGTAACAGATTCCTGGACGATTGATTCTCTTGCTTTTTGAAAACGATTTATTCCTTTATTCCCTTCCACGGTTTAGTTTCGTGATTGTTCGACATGAATAATGTGATATTTTTAAAAGTATCATTGAATGGTCTTTGTGTCAGGTCGGTTAAACCTCAAATCAGTCGAGATCGAATACCAGTTAATGAGGAGATCTTAAAGATCTTATCCTGTAAAAATCGTAGTCTTAATATATATTAATTGTCTTGAAAGAATCTTAGAAAAATCTTATCACAAAATTTCACAATATCGCATATATGGGCATATGGGGATATATATCTTTGAATGGTTTTAGAAGGGGCCTAATTTTTTTTCGATCGCGTGTTGTTTCTTGTTTGTCATTGGATGTATGATGCATCTCCCGACTACATCAGGGGTAATTTTTCTGATTGTTCGTGATTAATTTGTAAATAAATAACTACAAATATACTTTTCCTCAGGTCGGTTAAACCTTAAGACAGTCGAGGTCCAACACCGGTTTGCTCGCAAATCTTCAAACCACACTGGACTCTCCCGCGTCATCTCCCTCTGCCTCTCCGACCTCACCGATCGATTTCCTTCGCCAGCCTTTGACAACAATTCGGCGCTTCGTTCCCACGGCGCGTACGAGATGATTGCCCGGGTGGGGTCAGGGGTGGAGATCCGGGGTCATCGGGACCCAGTGGGGGTGTTCTATGGCGTCCAATCGCTGCTGTCGCTGCTCGCGGGCAGCGTGGACGGGCGGGGGCTGCGCGAGGGGGTGGTGACGGACGCCCCGAGGATGCCGTACAGAGGTCAGCGCAGTTGTGTGTACACATAACAACAGGCACTTCTTTTATTTAAAGCGTGACAGATCCATACTTGTAAGCTACCATAGTGACCCTGGACACCGTTACAGTCAGCGGGTAATACAGGTTAACCGGCTGTCGCAGGTGTCACAGAGACTGACCTTATCACGGAACGATGAATGTCAGTGAAACAGCACAGTAACGCCAACTATCGTCTTGAACATAGTTTGAAACACGTGTCATACATTGCCACGTTGCTAGCAGCCTAGGGTCCGGCGTCACGGGCCGACAAGCGTCATGGAATCACAGGTTCTGGCATAGTGACTGAACCATGGCCTACGTCCCCACACCGATTAATTGAACATGCAATTCAGAGGTCGACAATATGGACCGCATTATGCATGAACAGAATAGGGACGCAGCTAGCTAGCTCACAGCTAGACCCGACAGCAGGCAGTGTGATATCAGCATTAAACCAATCGGAAACCTTATTTTTGCAGTCAAGATTGTTGTCAAGGCTTTTTTCCAGACGTGGGGCCTCATTCAGGAAGCGATCTTATAAGAATCTTAGTCGTAAGATTGTCATAAGAGAATCTTAAGAAAATATTATCTTTTTTATTGAAAGCTTCGCATTGTCGCGTGCGAACTGAATGGTGACGTCACGGCGGTCAACAAATGGATTTTATTTGTTTGAAATTTCAGCTATGATAGAATTTAAGATAATCTTACTAAGTGTACGTGAATGAGGCCCCAGGATCTTAGCTACCGAGACCAAGCTCAAAACCAAGACTTAATGGCAAGACCTGTTTCTCAGAGTTTTCATAACTTTAAGCCTGAACTTAATCCTAAAAATGATTTGAAAAAAATTCAATCCAGCCGTCGACCACCGTGACGTCATCATTCGATCTATTGCGAGTGGCGCTACTGAGTTTAAAATAACTAAGACTAAAATTTGCGTAAGATTTTCTTTCTTAAGAACTTCTTAAGACTAAAATTTGCTTTAGAGGTTTTGAGGAACAGACCCCAGGACTTTTGCTGACGAGACCATGACCGATGTCCTTGGTGGCCAAGACCAACACTAAGAATTTTACCGGAGCGCGATGCGAAGCCAAATTACTGGCTCATTGCGCTGCAGCAAATCGTGCATGGATGAAAATTTGCACACATACGAAATAAATCATGTGGAAAAAAAAGAAAAAAGAAAAAGTTATGCAACTCATGAAAATTTATAATATTTGACCGCTGGGAATAAAGTAGAAGAATAACTAACTACGCAGTGAATTATAGAACAAGGATGCCAAACTCGTAGCTGCAACTTTGTCGAATGTCGACCGATTTTATAAATTCTGTAATCAATTGAAAGAGGACTAAATTTCCAACAAATTACATTATATACCGGAGCATCGTAATAATGTTGGTGTAATACAGCGAGAAATTAGATAAACTGTCCTCTTTCTAGTGTTCAACTACTTTTGCATATCGGTCGTTACAGCCATGAGTTTGATGTTCCCTTTTTATCTTTATTTTATACTCGTTTCGGTGTCTTTATTTTATTTTATTTCTATTTTATACTTTTTTACCCGTTTTTTAATTTTGCATTCATTAGTTGCTGTTTACTTGTCTTGTTGCTAATTTTAGTCTGGCAAGATGAATACCTTGGTGGCATAGACCGAGACTAAAACATTTATGGTAGGATCAAAACCTTTTTAGCAAGGGCTAAGACCAAGGCCAAAACTTTTGCTGGCAAGACCAAAACCTTTATAAGACGAGCGCAAACGGGACCAAGACATTGGACTAAGATTTTTCTGCGTTTCTTTCGTGAATTCCAAGATCTATTGCATAATATTGTTTTAGTTCTTGTTCCTGCCAGGTCTGATGCTGGACGTGGCGCGTAACTTCATCACGAAGGAGGACATGAAGGCGACGCTCGACCTCATGGCGCAGTACAAGCTCAACAAGCTTCACCTTCACCTCAGCGACGACCAGGGCTGGAGACTCGAGATACCCGGGCTGCCCGAGCTCACCGAGGCCGGTCCTGGCCTCATGGACGATTCTTTATTTTATCTTATTTAATTTTATTTCTTCTGTTCAAGTTGAACACGCCGCACACAAGTTACAATGGAGACCCTGGGCTGCACCGGTACAGTCAGCGGGTTATACGGGTTAATCGACTGTCACTGGTGTTTGCACTCACAGAGACAGCATTGCTGTGCTGCAGATTTATAGATTAAGCCCTGGGGCCTGTTTCCCAAAGCGTCCCTAACTTTAAGCCTAAATTTATTAACAAGTTTGATTTGAAAACAATTTCATCCACCCTTCAACAGCCATGACGTCATCATTTTTTAGTGTTAAGGTGCGGACTGCGGAGTTCCAAATAACAAGTGATAAGATTTTTCTAAGATATTCTTAAGAACTTAAAATTAGCCTGAGTTGTTTTGAGAAACAGGCCCCTGGATATTATACTTATGTTTGCTGCCATCGCTGCATTGCAGATTGGAGCGCGAAGGGGTCACGACCTTCTAGAGCGGACGATGCTGTTTGCGTTCCACGGGTCGGGCCCCTTCCCCGCGGCCAACGAGCGCTACACCGTCGCCGACTACCGAGAACTGCTGCAGCACGCCTCGCGACGTCACATCGAAGTGAATTCTCACTATTGTTATTCATGTATTACTGCAACAGCGATGATAATTATTACTGCTGCAGTAATAATTACTGCAGCGGCGAAGCGTTGTGGCCGAGTTGTCTAAGTCGCGGACTTCGGATTGTGAGTGTGGCAGAGAGTCGGTTCGAACCCCGGCGGCAGCAAAAGATTTCAAGTCACTTCATGCACCCATGGCAAAGGTGCTTAATTTCGTCAGCCCAGAAAATAATCATCCATTAGGGTGGAGTGCAGTAGAGAAGTTGAAGTTGAAGAAGTAATACATATATAACAATAATCTCACGCACTCATTTATTCATTTATCAACCTCGGGTGGGGTGGAGGGCTGAGATTGGCCCTTGAATGTTTTCCCTGTGCATTTGCCGTGCACCTCATGATTCACTCCCACCACCACGAAGAGGCTTCACAATGGGGCTAGACTCCGACTGATAGAAATTGAACGGAACCTATTGAGGGGGCTGCGTTACAAGCGAGTAGCGCTGCGCTACATGGTGTTTGGAGGTGCACTGTGGCGCAGCAGTGCAGCTTAGAGGGAACATTGATAGACAGCGTTCCCTCTAAGCTGCGCCGCTGCGCCACAGTGCTGCAGCGCAGCAGTGTACTACTATAGCATAATCCAACGTGCATGCTATGAAGAGTAATAGATATTCTTCATAGCGTGCGTCTTGGGTTATGCTCTAATAGTACAACCGTGCCGGTGATCTGATGTTTTCTGTGAATAACGACAATGGACTTAGTTTGACAATATTTTCTTTTTTGACAATATTGAGCATCGTTCAGTATCAAACGTTGTAAGTTTGTAGCGATTTCAAGGATAGCTTGTTCCTTATTTTTATACTCGCAAGTAATTTAAAATAGAAAGAAAAACTGTCGTTGTGTTCAGGTCATTCCGGAGATAGACATGCCGGGTCACATGCACGCCGCCATTCAGAGCATGCGAATGCGCTTCATACATCTCTCACAGAGGGGCGCCACTTCACAAAACGTTGCTGATGCAGGGAGGAGCACAAATACTGCGGGGTTGGCCAATCAAGGGGGCATCGGTTTGGCAGGGACCTTGGGGTGCGAGGATAAACTTGATGATGGGCCGGGGGGCGCCGCCGAGTTTCTTTTGTCGGACCCGGGGGACTTGTCGGAGTATTTGGGAGTGGGGGATATGAGGGATACGGTCGCGAATCCGTGCATGAATTCGACGTACGCCTTTGTGGAGCATGTGATCAAAGCTTTCGTTGACATGCATGCGGTGAGTCTGATGTTTGTTTTTTTGTAGTTTAGGGACCGTGTGTAGCAAAAGACTATGTACAGTTCGGTTCTGTGCAAGAGAGCGGGCACAGAGCCGCTCTCCCTTCTTTAGCTGCCTTTACGACTCGCTTGGGGAGCTCTGGGCTGCAAGCCAATTGTTTATTCCCCGGCGTGCAGGGGGCGGTGAGTCTGAGGATTTACTATAGGCTGTGGAAGTTTCATAGGTTCCAAAAAATTATGTACGTTATGTGTAGTTTGGTTAGTAGAGATATTTACAAATAGCTTTGTTAAAGATAACAAAGCTATATAACTTAACTTAACTTAACTTACATCTCTGGTTTATGAAGCCGTAATCGGCTTGTGAACAACCAGCTCTCGTTCCTATCTCGCTAA
>JAQIWG010006184.1:0-13598 GCA_034695025.1 Chamaedrilus cognettii | reverse complement strand
ACTGGGAGTCTGGGATGATTGAGAGTGAAATTCCCCCCCCCAAGCAGTTCATTTTATCTAGTCACAATTTCCCCCCCAAGCCTTTGTGATGGAGCAAGCCGCTCCATCATCCCACCAGGATGGGGACGCCTGCCCTTGACGAACATTTTAAATACTGTAAAACATGAAATTTTTGCGTGCATGTAATTTTCGCGTATCAGCAATACTCGCGATAGTAACATACAGTAAAATAAAGCAGCAGAAACAGTATATAATGAGCAGTCCTCAAAAACGCGAAAATTAAGTGCAGCTAAATTTCTGAGAGGCGAAACCGCGAAAAATAACATGCAGCAAAACTTGAATGCTTTACAGTAATTTTTGGACAGAACTTTTCGATTATTTTCCGAAATAGATTAAAATTGTAGTCTGTTCTATATTATGAACATTTTGCTGCACTCTCAGACATGGCCTATAATTGGCCTAGGCCATAATTATACATTGCTGTAAGTCAGAAGCCTCTATTCTCATCAAAAGTTCACAGCCTCATAGTTTATTTATAGGGCACCTTGAAACTTAGAAGTTATAATATAGTCTATGCCTAGATCAAGGAGTAGTTCTAGGCTTGAAGATGCTGCGTGAATTTCTTTGACAAAAATTGCACGAAGATCTGAAATTAGTAAGATCTAGCGTAATTAGAAAAAATGTTACAATACAATAATTGTTCGATGCAACATCTCCTTGGCGCTGGAATCCTGTGACGAATCATCTTAAATTTTTTGCGACCTGTGGAGCTATTCCATATTTATTTTCCTCCGACATGCCCTCGGACCGCCCAGCGGTCGCAGAGCAGGATCACCCTGCGGTCGGAGGCCCTGATCCCAGTACACTGATCCCTTCTGCTGATGTGTATGAGCTTCAGCTGAGTCTGCTGCAGGAGCAACTTGTGTCGGCGATGATCGACAACGAGACTATGAGTGAGCAGGAGTCAGTTCGTCTTTAGAATTATATTAGTATTGAGTTATGAATCTGTTTCGTTGATCTGAGGACGTCATCGGGGACCTAATAAATCTCCATGTACCGTACACAGCTAAATTATTATAAGATCTTCTTCTGTGGACAACTGTTCAATCAAATGTACCCAAAACGGATTTTCAATTGATTCCGCTCTGGAGTTTTCTTGAGATTTCTTTATTATCTTTTTCATTTTCTTTTAAAGTAAACCTATGATATGCTGCATACCAGTTACTATGGTGAACCTGGGCACCGGTACAGTCAATCGGTTATACGGTAATCAATGCAAAGCAGGTAAATCGATGGTCGCAGGTGTTTGCACTCACAGGGACAGGGTTTTAGATTGAGTCTTCAGAACAACAATGTCAGCTATCGTCTTGAAGATAGTGTTGATCCAATGCAATACATAGCCAGTAATTTTAGGCCCCACAGGCAGCCAGCATCATGAATCATTGCAATTATTCATTTGGAGAGTTAAGTTCGACAGCGTTTAGAAGCAATCAATTCAAATAATTAAAATAAGAAGCTTTTGTTGGTAATTATGTTGTCATGTTGAATGTGTGCTTGAAATTGATTTATGCAGACTTCCTAGTGGGGGGCGGTTTGTAGTTTAAGGGCCTTAATGTAGTAACAAAGACTATCCAGTCATGTTCTGTGCATGAGAGCGGGCACAGAACCGCTTCCTTCTCTTCAGTTGCCTTTTACTACTTGCCCGGGCAACTCTGGGCTGCAAACCATTAGTTGTTCCCCGGCTTGCAGGTGATAGACTTCATGGTAGGCTTTTGAATAGCGCTTGAGCTTTTATAGAAATTTACCTTTAAATACTTGTTCCACATTGCAATTAAGTTTGCTACTCACAAGCACCTACCGGTACCTTGTTCATGATTTAATCTTGACCGCTTTCTGTGCAGAAGCCGAATTGGCCGAGCTGAAGACAAAGAGTAAGATCGAGAGCCTCGTGAAAGATCTGGAATACGAGCGAGATAAAAACAAAGAACTGAACAAACTGCTTAAAGTCAGCGGTCGAGGGGCGGAGAAACAGAGCGATGGTGGACTGGTGCGAGGGCAGAGCACAGGGCCTAAAGTCCACGATGCTTCAGATTCACAGCAGTAAGTATTTAGATTTATTTAAAATGCATACGCGTGTTGTTCAAAAGAGTACTTGCTGACCAACCGCCTATTTGTTTTCTATTACAATCCTTGTAACTCTGGACCGATTCCATCATTTCCTTAATCGGATTAATTTTCTGGTTATCGTCACGTTTGTCAGTCCCCGGAATGCCTCTCACGCTGTATCCATTGCGCCCGTGGGGTCAGGGCACAAGGGTTCTTGTGTTCATGGCTGCAAATAGCCTTAAATGTTTAGGTTGTGAATCTGGCCACTAAACCGCGCGTGCGTGAGTGATGCTGTTAACGTCCAGTCGTCCATGTTTTTACATGGGCTTTTTTAAATTGATATTAGAACCAATTCCATCGCTTTCATGTCTATGTTTTTACATTGTAATTGAACTCTGTAACATAAATAAGTAAATAAGCACTGGTGTGAATTGATAAACAGGATGTTTAGTTGCGTTTTAAATTTTGTTTCAATTGTATCTTTTTTTTATTATACTCGCACACTCCATTTGAATGTTTAACTATATATTATCCAAACCAATTCAATTTTATTGAGGATACAAAATTTAGATTTGATTTCTGCATGTTTTGTTTCAGACTCTCAGGGGAACTCAGTGATAAATCTACTGATGGAAGTAAACTTGAAATACATGCACATGCTCAAGGTTGAATATCTTTATCACATTTGATATGTCACTGAGTCACTTGTCTATAAATTTGTGTGAGTTTTTTGTGTTTGTTAAGCACTGTATTCATGTTTAGCTAATTTGACATTCGATAGCTAGAAATATGTTTTTTTCTTCACGTTTGTTTCTTTAGAGTGTTGATTTGTATGTTATTCTTGTGTTGTTACCTTTGCTTATACGCAACTACCTGATGTAGAATTGTAACTGAGCTGTAGGGGCTAGGTAGAGGCGCAAGCCTTCTCGGGGATATATTATCTCTTTGCTTAACCTCGTTACTTCATATGCGATATTTGTATGTGCCTGTATTTTGTATTGAAGCAATAAATGTGAAAAAAAGAAAAAATAAAAGAAATTGAACTGAATATCGTTGTTCAACACGAATTTGTTAAGAAAATAAATTTGCAATGTATTTTAGTGATTACTTGGCTTGCGTCATTGCGTTTTCAATAGCCCCTTTTTTTTCAACATTTATTTGTTAGAAAAGTATTTGCTACGGATTTAAGCTATTACTTGGCTTGCTGTGTTGATAATAATTATTTTGCTTGCCCTTGCCTACATCAACTCTGTTTGGTCGCCTTCTTTACATACTCAGAGCTGTGTTGTTTATTCCGGAATGGGCCGCAGCGTACGTAATGTTCAACGAATCAACGCAACCTATTGTCTTCTTGGACACAGTGTCATTTATGATGACAGTTTTTATCGCCTGGGAATGGAACACCAGGTTCCTTAAAAAAATTAAATGGAATGAGTTTTGAGTCGTTTTTGGCGCTCCGGTGCGACATCGGGGACCTGAATTTTATAGATGTTTGCTTGCAGAGAGATCCGAGCGGCGGTACGAGTGGGTAGAGTGGGCGCAGGACTGGCTCGCGACGGTCGTCTATGAGCTCATTGCAGACTTCACGCAGGACGCCGACCCTGATCTCACACACAGCCGCGGCAATGAACCACTCACTGTCAAACTGTGAGCTTTCTTCTGTTTGTGTCATTGTATGCACAGCGTGTATAGTAATAAATTGTTCGTAAAAAGATGCTACTCATCGATCAAAGAAATCCTGGATGACAAACCGGTCACCGACTGACAGTATCATCAAGCCGGTCGAACATACAATGATCAAATTTTGAATTTGACGATGTGCAGGCCTGTAACGGAATAAATTCATATCCAATGACCCTTGCTAATTTTATATTTTTGATTCATGACCTGTACTGCAAATCGCTAAATATGTCTGTTTAATGGCCACTTTGGCCAGTATCTAGTGATGATGTTGGCCTATGCGCATTATCATTAGCGGCTGGCCTATAGTATTCTAGAACACGCCATCCTGTCTTGAATAGAAACTCAAGACAAGATGGCAGATATCGCAGTACTTACTTGTTTCTCCGCGTCTCTGATCTTAAGTTTTTATAAATCAAGCATTGAAGTAGAAACATTGTGGGTGGCGTTATGGTGTGGTGATTAATGCGCCGGGATGAGAAATCTTGGATTGGGGGTTCAAATCACGTTGAAAACTACAAACCTTTTCGTTAGAGCGTAGAGTAGAGGCTCTTCTGCAAGGCTGTTTGGTTCAAGTATGATGTTGGACAATTATGATAACAACAATAAAGACACAACAAGTATGACAAGCGCAGAAGTGTCGCTAGAGCTCTGATAGTCATTATTTGGGGATAATTTATTCTGGTTGGCGACTGGAAGGGTATCTGGCCATAAAAATTCAGCTTAATGAAAACGTCACGTTATGTCTTAGATAATATTATGTTCTATTACAAATGCTTCAGTTGGCCCTCTTCTGATTATATCTGCTCATTAAGGCTGGAAAGAATTATTTTCAAATTATGCTAATGTGCTTGGATTCTAATTTCGTTTCGTTGTTATTTCAGATTGAAGGACAACATTTCGCGTTTCAGTACGTTTTAAATTTTTTTCTGTATTGTCAGACCTGCCGATCTGCAAAGCTCTGCAAAACTTTTTTCGATTTTCCAGTGTCTATAAAGTAGATCGGTATAATCAACGAGAATCCGGTTAATTCTATATTGAGCAGATGAATCAAACTCCACAATCATCATTACAAGTAATCAACAGTGAAGCAAATTAGATAAGTCTATGCCAAAGACATGAAAAATCATACTGTTGTTTTGGTATTGATGTTACCCACTGCGTCACCGGTGTTTTTGTATTTTAATCATATCAGTATTGCGTTCATATTTTTGCATAGCCTACGACTAACAAACCAATCTGCCTCGTTTGACGTCTATTATGTCAATGTCCGTGTCTTCACACAGCTTAGGCGTTTTTTGCCCTGATGAAGACTGCCGGAGTGGGGTTTTTATGGCCGGATGTCCTTCCTGACGCCAACCAAATAAATAATTATCGAGCACGGAGTTAAAAGCTAGCGACTTGTGTTTCACTTACTGAAATTGTATTACAAAATTTTAATGCGGTAAGTGTATTGGAGAATCATTCTTTTGTGGCGCACAGAATCGAGCGCCGCTCACATCTATCGGTTCTTCAAGGGAGTGTACAATCTTCTTTCCTGGCAAGCGCCGCTCAGCACTCTCGTCGTCTTCGTTGTGAGTCGCTTCCATGTTTTATGTGCCACATGATGTGACTTCTTAAATGATTTACATTTGAGAGCGATGCCGTGTGGTCTAATGGTTAGCGCACTGGACTACAGATCCAGAGATCCGGAGTTCAAATCACAGCATGGTCGATTTACCTCGCGTCCTCAAAATGGTGGTTATCGAGTTGACTCGGCTCTGAATGAGTACATCGAATGCTTTAGTCTGGTGGAAGGCAAAGATGGTGAGGGAGAGAACTGGCCACCGCCCTCATTAAACCGTGGCTTTAAAATTTAGGTTTTCTTACACCTTGTGAGCCTAAAGCAAATTGTGGTATTGGGGTACAGTGCTGGTCAGTGGATATCTTTGCTTGCTTGCTCTTGTACTTAAGTGCTTTAGTTTTTATGACTGATGCCAGTGGTCAGTGAATTTTAGTCCACTTTTGCGGTATTTATTTATTTATGCATAGGTGACTCTGAAAACATTACGTTTTATGTTCGCTATGTGTGTTGTAAATACCATATTATTGTGCATTGAACTATCTGAGTTACTAATATAAAATTAGTTTTAAAAATTATTTTTAAAAACCCTGCAGGCCTCGGAATGAAGAACTGTCTTGCAGCCCAGAGCTCCCTGGGCGAGTTGTAAAAGATGACAAAAGCAGGGGGAGCGATTTTGCGCCGGCTCTCTGGCACAGAACCGGACTGTATATAGTCTTTGTGCTATATGCGACACACGGTCACTAACCTATAAAAAAATAATAATAATGTTTGTATGGGTTGTCGCGAGTGTAAAAATCCTTGTAGATTTTCAGGTTATGTAGGTGTAGCAAAAAATTCATAGTTTTGAAGTTCTGGGTATTTCCATGTTGCAGATGTACATAACCGCTGTGTGGTACGGTTGGCTCGTGCCCGTCCTTTTTTCTCTGGCCATCCTTCGACTCACGATCAACTACCTCATCATGAGGCGAGCTTACGCTGCTTCTACCCTTGCTCACAAAAGCGATGCGCTGTGGTGTAGAGGTTAAGACATTGGTCTTTGAGTCCAGACGACCAGGGTTCAAGTCCCCGCCCCGGCAACTATCAAACCATGGCATTACAGGCCCTTCAGCAAGGTTGTTAAACACACAAGTATCGCTAGCTGCTAACCGCATGCCAGGTAACTATTGATTTGGTTGGCGTCAGGAAGGGCATCCGGCCGTAAAAACCCAGCTCCAGCAGTCCTCATCAGGTCAGGGTGCAAAACGTCTAACCTGTGTGAAAACATGAACATTAACATACTAGACGTTTAAAACGGCGGTTAGTTAGTTAGTCGTTATTATTGTATAACATTTAATTAAAGCATAGAATACAATACCAGCGGCTAAATAAAATGCATTAAAAAACATTTAAATACAATTAAATACCTTAAACTACAATAAAATACATAGTCCTACGTTAATGTTCATTGAAATACATTCGAATGCAATGAAAGACATTAAAATACATTTACATTTATTTTGTTAGTTAGTTGGTTAATCATTTAAACAAATTACAATTTTTTCATAATACATGAGTCAATTTTTTTTATTTCTTAATTTCTCCATTTTTATTTTGGCGGAAAATAGTTTTTGCTTGTCTATTGTTACAACTTTTTCGACATCGCAGGGGCTGGAATATACGCGTTTCATTTCTTGCCGAGCCTGAGGCGGAGGAATCTGACAAGGTCAATGCCATATTTAATGATTTATTTTGGTTGTTTTTTTAGTCGGCTTGTGGCTATAGCTTACGTTTCTCTATAGCCCACCTGGTTTTGTGTTTATTGGTAACAAATTCTTTAAATGAAATTCCTGAACGTGCATGAGTTAAAAATAAATTACTGTTTGAAATCTGAAGGCTTCAAGTCCAAATAATCTTCTGTCTCCAGAGTTTAATTACTACTTCAACTTCTCTGCTGCTTGCTCTCCACCCTATTGGATAATTATTTGCAAGGCTGACGCGTTTACCACCTTTGCCAAGGGTGTGGGAAGTGTTTCGAAATCTTTGCGAGCGGCCGAGATTCAAACTGTCTCGCCGTCGAGCCCGTGATCTGAGACCACTTGGCCGCAACGCTTCGTCTTTCAACACTAAGCTTGAGCTAAGCTAAGCTTGAGGTAAAATACTTATTATTAGCTTTTGTCGATCAATTTAAATTTGTTGTTTGGCGCTCAGGATGCTGCTGCACCCAACGACCTCGCGCTGTCCGACAGATTTCTTCTGGTCGTCGACGTCGCGCGCAAAGTACAGGTGAAGCAGGATTTATCATAATTAGATATATATATATAATATATTTTTTTCAATTGATTTTTTAACTCCTTCAAAAATCTAAAGCTGAACTCAAGTTAACGATACGATTCTATATCGTATATCACGTCATGTATAATCAGTTCGCCAACAAAAAACCTTCTCACACAAACAACTATTTTTCTATCTAATGATCAAATCGCTTTCAATTTAATGCAGACACGGTTCCTATTCATATTTATTTATATTTATTGAATTTTATGTGCGATGTTTATATTAGGTTGAAAACGATTGGATAGAAATGGATGTTTGCGGGATGAGGGTTCATTTATAGTCTGTTGGCGGCACGATGGAACTGTTTCATTGTTTATCAGCTTTCCAAAGCATATGCTTGTTGTATTTTATTTGAACCGCTGTATGAATCATGGCGATCGCTTTCGGCATTATGATTGTGAAATATTGGTGGCTTAAATTGTTGGCTATTTAATTTGCTGGATAACTGGTCCAGCACTCATTCGATTTTATTATTTTTTATTTGAAGTTTTTTTAGATCATTTCAGATTTCCTCTCCTTTGTTTGGGTCTATCATTAGTGGCATTTCATAGATTTTTTGTTTTAATAGATGCATTCATTGATGTTGTATTACAGAATCTATTGGGAGACATGGCCGACTGGCTGGAAAAACTTAAAAAGTTGGTCGCATTCATTACACTGCTATTTATCTTAATTTTGTAGCATTGTTTTGTGTTAAATTTGTGACGTTACGCTAATTTTTAGCGTCATAGATCAGAGGTCATTGAATCTGAGTTTACAAATAAACATTTTTTGAAGGACAGTTATAGTCATCTGTTAATATTTATTCCCCGCCGAGGTAGAAGCAGCGGTAGGCACTAGGCAGGCCTGCATTTAAGCCCGGAAAATTGATTAGCAGTTTTGCGAATCAAATTTGATTCGTAGTTTCACTAATTTGACTAGCAGTTTTTATATCATCTTCAAATCGTCCAAGGGTTTACACATAGCTGTTGAGTCTGCACTGTACTGACTGTACTGTACAGCCTTTAGTAGTCCACAAACTATTTGCATTATCCCCACACTGCTGATCCGTTTTTACAGTATGATGCTCAGTGATATGATCGTGGATGTTGTCCATCATATGACTAATCGCATCATCATTTATAGTCTCGCCATTTCATACAGTAGTTAGGGATACGTCGATTGGTTACGAATAGAGCCGCGCGTGACCTGAAAGTGAGTTCAACTCGTCGATTTATTGAACCTTGATTTAGGTCTATGCAATTTTTGATTTGCAAACATTGCGAATTCAATTTGTTTCTGATAGCCAATGGGGTCAAATTGATTCGCAAATTGCGATGCAAATCCGCATAAATACAGGTCTGGTGGTAGGAGTGAAGGTGCATCTCTGAAATCGCCTCCAAGTAAATGTGTATTATTCAAAATAACGATAGTTATTGGTACTACCGGACTTAATGGACATCTCAAAACTTGATAGTTCCCTGACGACCTGCTCGTGTTGTTGTGTAGCCACATGTAGCCGTGACGTCACTGCGCATGCGCGACTTGTGCAGTGATGTGACCATGGTTCAAAAGGCGAAAATGCAGCTTGGTAGGCCTACAGCCTACACAAAGCTTGGTAGGCCTACAGCCTACACAAAGCTTTATGAACAATAGGCCTAATTAAATAGAATTCTGGTGATTATTAAGGCCTAACTATTTGGCATTAATTATTAGCTAAGTGCATTATTAGAGTTATTTGGTTCTGCGCAGGGTTTATATCAGAGCGTTGTAGTTGTGTTGTGACAGTTTGTTGACGTGGCGCGCGCCCGATGCAGCCCGTCGGCTCGTGCTAGTACTTCTGGTTGGTTTGCTTCTGTCCTGCATCTTGCCGGGAACCACACTCTTCCTCATCGCAGGTAGACTTGTGTATTTTAATTGATTTATTTGCCATTTAAGTGCGTCTCATCCTGTCCTTTCTCATTGAGGAACACTTGTATGTTCTGCATAAATGTTATTTATTTATTTGCCACTTTGGCAGGCACTCTGGCTCTTGTGCTTGCATGCTTGTAATGTTGTGTACCCTTCCCTTTAGGTTAATGCATTTGTATTAAAATTCACAAAAATGGTTACTTAAGATTTTTGTAACTTTTTGTGGCAATTTTTTTTTCATAAAAGCTTAATTCCATTCTTCTAAGGCAATAACGTCATCAATGACTCATTATTTGATCAATGTGTACAACTTGCGCCTGACGATGCGGAATAAAAAAAAGATAGTTAAGATTTTCTTAAGATTTCTTTAGAAAGTTCTTAGGACTAAAATGTAATTCTGTTTTTGAGTAGTGTACCCTTCTGTGTACATCTATGCGTTTGTGTACCTGATTGGCTGTATGGCTGTATATGTACCCTTTCCTCTCGTTCTGTACTTTTGTATGCCTGGTTTACTCTGCCCGTGCCCTTCCCTGTAGGTCTGTACGTCGGTGTGAAGCTGTTTCTCGTGGATTGCCTCTTCATGCGGTTCCCTCGCCTCAAGCAGCGCCACGATGGGGCATATCGCCTGTGGAGACAGCTGCCCACCGATGCAGCGCTCGCCGAGGTCGAGAGACTGCGTCTCAGCCAACGCGTGAGCTCCTGCGTTCTATATTCTCTTATTCAGTTAACACAGTGTGTGTTAGAAGGGCATTTTTACCTCACCACCAGATGGCTAGCCATTCCGGAGCAAAACGTTTGGACTAATTTTTATATATCCCTCGGAGGCATTGTGCACTTGTGAGGTGTACGCAAATGAAGAGAGACGATGTTACAGGCCAACCTTAGCCCTCCTTCCCTTCAGGGTCGGTAAGTGAGTAGTTACGAAGTCCAGCGACGCCAGGCTAACTTAGGCAACAGACCGTGCTTAGTCCCTGAGTGCCATCTATATATCATGTTATTGTCTTGCACTACAATGACCCTCGTATGTTGCTGTGTCGTTAAACAACAAGAAAACAAGCAAGAAACTTATTTTGCCTTATGTATCATTTTATTTCAAATGCAATTGATTTTTGGCTTCACTGAATTTATGGTACTTTTAAGTATGTTAATTTTTTCTGCTTGAATGAGCAATTTCTGATTTATGAAAATCGACCTTTATTTTAGCTTTTATTTTAATAAATTATGAACTCTGTGCACCTGTTGGTCGAGCAGAATCATCCGGATAGGAAGCAGCATCAGCGCATCAAGGTCAGCAACAGCAACAGCAGCAGCAGTGGAGGGGTGGGTGGGGGCGCTGGTGGGTGCAGCAGTGGAGAAGAAGTGGCGGGGAGTGAGATGGGAGAGCTCACCGATGAAGATCGGAGGTTCTGTACCGCCTTCGACCTTCCGCTCTCAGAGAGACCGCTTCACGGTGAGTTGCCTGTCTGCCTGGAACCTTACCTTGGCATTTTTTGCTTTCTTTGTTCTTGCGCTCATCGCTTGATATAAACTCAGCCATTATCCTTGCCAATTCCCTCGTTTTCTCAAAACTATGAGAACCCCCTGCAGGTCGGGGAACAAAGAATTGGCCTGCAGCCCAGAGCTTCCCGGGCGAGTTGTAAAAGGCGACTAAAGAAGGGGGAACGGTTCTGTGCTGGCTCTCTTGCACAGAACCGGACTGTATATAGTCTTCGTTCAAAACACGGTTCCTAAACTGCAAAAAACAAAAACAATCGGTTGATTGCTGCAGGTTGGCAGAATGGATGGAGGGCGACACTGCTCGATAAGAGCAAACCTTTCTTTCGCTCGCTCTCTCGCAATGGACGTCTCTATCTCACCAACAGGTGTTGTAGTTGTTGTATCCACTTGCTGAGAAAAAGGTGATGCCCCATTGCACCAGCTGACTGGTTGCTGGTGGTGGTTCCACCATAGACTGGTAGGCATCATAGGAACACTTATGGCTGACGAATTTAAATCACCCTTGCCAAAGGGTGCATGAAGCGACCTTTTTCTCGAAATCTTTGCCGCTGCCAGGATTCGAATCGACAACTGCTGCACTCATAGTGCGTGACCAGCGACCTAGACCACTCGGCCACAACGCTTCGTCCTGCCCCTTCGCCTTGCCCCAACAGGTTCCGGGGCAGGGCTGCTGGCCAAAGTTTAATGTCATGTCCGAAACAATCTCACCAGTAGGCAGGGGCGCAAGCAGGAAAAAATGCAGGGGAGGGCTTAAGCACGCGAAAAATCCATAATTAAATCTTAATTGATCGCCCATATCTAATTAATCGCCCATCTAAATTAAATCTAATGCAATGTACGCTACTGAATGGATTCATTTGATATTCTAATCTGTTATTATTACCACTTGAACAACCTAGCTGGACCACCATGCCCCTATTCTATTTTCTATTCATGCTTTCATTCGATGATTCACATAAATTTCATGCATTTATTCGTGCACTCGTTTATGCGCTGGTTCGTGTGCGGTGCGCAGTTACCTGTGCATGGAGCGCAAGAGTGACGTGGTGCTGAACAAGAACATCGCCATACCGCTCAAGGACATCACCGGCATGGAAAAGGTACTGCCCAGGGCTGCTTGATCTGCCAGTCGCCAAAATGGGCAAGAACGAATTTGTTTGGCAGTTGGCAAATTTTATTTTCCATTTGGCGAAAGCCGTCAACGAATCCATTGTTCATCATTGTACTTAAAAATTCAGTTATGATGATTGTATGGTGATGAATAGAGAAATGAACGAATGTATTCTACGGCACAAAGAAGGACACGTGACAGAATTGCGTTGGCAATAAAAGTAGGGACTGGCAAAAAGAAAATGTTTTGGAAAATTTCAGTTTGGAACCCAGAACAGGCATTGATACTATCATAGAATTCTGCTTCAGATCTAGGGTCCTGTTTTTCAAAACATAATAGGCAAATTTGATTCTTAAGAAGTTCTTAGAAAATCTTAAGAGATTCTTATTGTCTATTATTTGAAACTCCGCACAAATGACAGCGGCGTGTCTGTTGTGTTACCACGAAACGAATATATATACGCTGTCATGCGCAATGAACCAAATAATGACGTCATGGCGTTCGGCGGATGAACTTAAAGGGACAGTCCGAGCTATTTTTGTGGGCTAGCAAAGAGCCTGAAAATTGATGAGATGATAATTAGTGTGAATAGGGTTGAAGATTAGTAAAAAAAATGGCAGTGAGATTTATTTGCGAATTAATGGTAGAATTTTTTTTGTACTTTGATAATTGTACGGATATTTTTCACTTCAAATCAATAGCAACAATACTACGAAACGAAATATTTATCTTGAGATCAATCTCATTGTAATTTAATCTTCATTAGTTATACATAGAGCGGGCTGTTAGCCGGGGCTGTGAGATCGAGCCAGAGTTTGTTTTGCATAGTCTCCTGGGCATGGCGTTCGTTACAAATACTCAGCAATTTTTTAGAAGTATTTCTGAGGATGATGCTTATTTGTTATTATTAGGCCTATGACTTATTTAATTTAGTATTCTACTACTTTTCTATTCAGAACTTCTGTGCTATTGATATTTAAATTGTATTTCTAAATACGGTACTGAATTTGTAAAAATGATAATAAGATTCATTTGCGATTTAATGGTAAGAGGTTTTTCGTACCTTTCGGCAATTTTATACAAGTTTTTTGAGGTAGCGCACTATAATTAATTGTTATTCAGTCCATGAATTATTGGATTTAGATTTAATTTATTGTACGGTATTTCAAACGTACGTTCTATTGGTATTTGAACTGTATTTAATATTGGTTTTCAGACGAAGCCCTATAGCTGGCTGCCTGGCTCAGGAATGTCCATTGAAGTCAGTGTCGCTGGGTTTGAACAGGTAATCTTTCTCACATCCATCACTCTGTGCTTAAAACATTAAAACTATAAAACATTAACACTATAAAACATTAAAACTATAAAACATTAAAACTATAAAACATTAAAACTATAAAACATTAAAACTATAAAACATTAAAACTATAAAACATT
>JAQIWG010006183.1:0-13599 GCA_034695025.1 Chamaedrilus cognettii | reverse complement strand
CTGGACGAGGAGGGGGGAATGGGGTTTGGAGGGAATGAGGTTTGGGGGGATGGGGTGGATAGGGGGGGGGGACTGTAGATAGCTGGCTGCTTTTAAAACGAAAAAACTACACAAAATAATCATCGCACATGACAAACATCGAGGTTCCAACTTGGAGGTTAAGAATAAAGATATACAAAATTTATAGTAAATGAAATTAATTAGGGAGTCAAAATATGAATTTTATGTTATTCAAATATCTGGGGATCTCAACAATCGTTAGAAAATATTTGGTGGTTCAACCATGCTGAACTTCACGTTCAGAATATCGGCAGCGTATGACATTGCCTCCGCCTGGGCTGTGTCGGGCATCGCCTGAGTGTCCGGGTTGTACAGGCCGGCAGGCCGCAGCACAATCACGCTGAGACGGGGTTTTGAGGAGGGGGGGAGGATAGATGTGGGGTAGGGGGTCATTAAACGAGAGAGTGGGGAGGGCTGAGCAGAATGTCATGGGCCCCAGGGTGTGTAGCAGAGACTAGGCTTTACTACTCGCAGCGAGGGGTTAGGAGGGGCGAGTGTGAAGACGAATTATTGCTTCTCCGATTGACCGGAGGAAGGACCCTAAATTACCAGAGCCTGTGCCTGCAACCAGTGTAGTTGTGAATAATTGCCGGCGTTAGCGCAATGATTAAGGAGTTGCGTGTGCGTGGTTTTGGACCATTTTTGAGAGTCATTTTTCGCACTGTAACGAAGTTATACAGCTTAAATCTTCTCTCAACTATTGAATCATAAGATTTTAAATCGCGTAATCATTGTAGAGACTGAAAGACTCATTCAAATCTCAAAGCGTAAAAATGCAAATTACTTGCGTTCATAGAAATATTATGCGTTCGCTCGCAGTCATGGCGCATTTATATGTTTAGCTCGAATGTAAAATCTTTTTGTTAATTATAGTTGCAGGGCATTGGAGCGCATTCCTGCCGCCTCGCTGACAACGAAACTCCCGACCCACCCGCGGTCTGACTGTAGACCTAGTGACAGGCCCCTAGACCTGCTGTAGGCACAGCTTAGTAGGCAGGGCACTTCAAGATCCGGCTGTAGACATATATTATGCGCCGCTATACCGCCGGCTAGACTTGACACTGACTGTAGCCTATAACAGGACCTACTGCGAGCTGTGCACACTATTGTATAACATTGACTGGCTGCTGTAGAACATACTGACTGCGGGCTGATAGCCGCGGCTGCGCTGTCAACTAGGAATAAATTTCAGCTTCGATTACGCACGAGTTGAGTTGTACCTGTATGCAGCCGGGTGTTGGTAGAACAGAGCGTTCAGTAAGACCTAAGACCTTCAGTCTGTAGATTGAGCGTTTAAATTAAACGGCTTTGTTGGTTAGCGAGTCTAGTAATTATAGCTGTGTGCTGTATTGAAACTCGGGCACAGATTTTGTCGAAGAAAAAGTGGTGTGAACTTTAAAACAGCAGAGCCTACTTTGAAGTTTACAGTAATTTGTGTAATCCGACTTGTAATAACATCAAGTAAAGATGGCTGGCTCAACCGTGATGGCGACCCTCAAGCAGAAAATGCAGGCGTTGAGGGACGAAATGGACAAGTACAGGGACATGTACGAGGACAAGTGCAAAGAGGTGGACGAGGAGCGGGGCAAGAGGAACACGGTGAGACACACAAGCATACAACGTTTTCAATTGTTGCTCTTTAACGGAACGCTTATCGTAAGTAATTGTGGTAATCAATTTTTGTGAACTCTTTCTTATGCGTTGACGCGACTCTGTAGCACTGCGCTGCACAGGGGCGGCCTGCACACTGCACATAGAAAAGGCTGTAAGCCAGGCCCTGGTTATTGACTGTGTAATAAGTAACAGCTGCGTGTGTACTATTGTCTGCTGACGGCTCACAATCACTATCGATCTGACGTTGAGCAGGAACAGATCGATAGCAGTTATTGCTCAGAAAGAATGTCTTGTTGAAGTAGTTCTGCTCACATATACATATATACATATATACATATACACATATACACATATACACATATATACATACACACATACATACATACATATATACATATATACATATATACCTAGGTGTGGTCCACTAACTGCTGGCTTTATTCTTACGTTAATGTGAATATTTTCAGATAAAAAATTGATTTGGATCTTTGTTTGAGATGATTTTATCAATGTTTGATTAATTTTGTGTAGAATTGGTTTGAAACTCTTAAGATAAATTGGTTAGCGAGCAAACGCTCCAGGTGTTTCTTAAATTAGTCTCTGGCATAGTTCAAGGATTCGCTCCTCGTATTGAGTCAGATGTGTGATGAGACGAATGTGTCTCTGTTGTTTGCAGCTGGAGCTGGAGGTGGAGACGGTGAGTAGACGCATTCGTCTCGTGGAGGACGACCATGAGCAGACCGTCCAGCGACTCAACACGACCAACGAGAAACTCAACGAGACGACTAAGCTTGCCGACGAAAACGAACGGTATTGGATCAGATGTGATAAATGCACCACAATAAGTGTCGCATAGAACAGGAGTAATGCACTAGCCTAACAGTGATGAGATCCTATTGCAGATCATCGTTGGTTGATCTTAACTATTTTGCTAAATTTAGCTATTGTCGGCTTGTTAATTAACGTGTTCAAGTTACATGCGGCAGCTAATTACAATTTCGTACTATGTTGCAGACAAAAACCATTATTATGTGCTGGTTGTCTGTATTTCTGTGTGACATAGCATGTGCTAACATTTAAATGTAATCTAAATGATAAAGCTAAAGCTCATGTGAGATAGCAGCGAAGCAAGAAGTTCAGTATGATAGCGCTTACTTTAAAAAACAGTTAAATTAAATCTAGTTCACTGATCTGTTTTGCAGTGCCAAGAGGTCGCTGGAGAACCGTCAGAACGTGGGAGAGGACAAGCTGTTGGAGTTGGAACTAGCTGGCAAGGAAGCGCGCGAGGCGGCCAACGAGTGGGAGCGCAAACTGACCGAGGTTCACACCTTTATTTCACCATCAAATTAGTGATTCCTAACGCTGTATGGCTATAACATACAAGCGGCTTGCCTCCTATTAGGGTTGACACCTTTCTTTCATCATCAGTTTAATGTTATAAGGCTGTTTGGCTATATTAGATAGGTGTCTCATAATTCTGCCCTGGGGCCTCATTTACGTACATTTCTTAAGATTTTCTGAAATCTTATCCTAACTGAAATTTAAAACAAATAAAATCCAATCGCCGACCGCCATGACTTCATCATTCAGTTCGCACGCGACCGTGCGGAGTTTCCAATAAAAAAGATAAGATTTGCCAAAGATTCTCTTAAGATAATCTTACGACTAAGATTGTCATAAGATATCAACGTAAATGAGCCCCCAGGTCTTCTATGGTGATTGAGCTATTTATTTTAGAGCCATTGTGGATGAGCTTTGTGTAATGTGAAGTTTTATTAATGTTATTCTTATGATCTTTGATTTCAGTTTTACATTTTTGCAAGCTGGTTGACACTGTACTCTGGCATGGCTGCAATAATTACAACTGTATTAAGGTGTGTTGGCCTATACTGCTTAGATGTTATATTTTAGTTGTGTGGTTTTCTATTTCTCCGCTAATATAGAATGGGTTGAATATAATAAGTGAACAAGTTTAAGTATCTGAGAGTGTGTGCTGTTGGTTGCAGGCTTCTCGTCGGCTCGTGATGGTGGAGTCAGAGTTGGAGCGCACGGAGGACAGAAGCGAAACCGCGGAAAAGTAGGTCACAAGTCTGTCAGACATCAAAATAGATCCAAAATATCTATCTGAGTAGGTCATCAATCTATTTGAGTATTTAAAAAAAAAATTATTTTTAATTTTTGGTAGTTTAGGTGTGTAGCTCACAAGGGCTATAAACAGTTTGGTTCTGTGCAAGAGAGCCGGCACAGAACCACTCCCTCTTTTCTTTAGTCACCTTTTACGACAAGCCCGGGGAGCTCTGGGCTGCAGGTCAATTCTTTGTTCCCTGGCCTGCAGGGGTGCATCTTCTTCTGTTGCCTTAGCGTAGAATGTATTTCAGTATTGATTTCTGAATTATATACACTGGTAAAAGTTATAATTATCAGATATACATTTAGTTCATTCAGGAAATATTTTGTTCTTTGCAGAAAGCTGAAGCGACTAGAGGAAGAGCTAACTGTGGCCACGGCTCATCTTAAGTCCTTGGAATTCAGTGAAGGAAAGGTGGGAAGGGCATTCCTGTCTTTATCTTTCAATTATACCGAGTTTATTGCTATGATTTTTGAATTTCTAGCTTCTGGATATAAAATTACAAGTATTTGAGGTTGTTGCATGATGTGGCGCAAGGTCTCAGTGGACTGACAATCACCGACTGTTAGAATGGGATTAAACCATCACTAATTACAGTATATATAGAATACATCACCATTTATATAGGAATATTTCTTTTTATTTCATTTAAAAATTCAATTCCAGAAAGATTAGAACATTGCTAATATTTGTCAATATTATAGTAATTAATTTTTATAACGCTCAATATTGTTGGCCCCTTTCGCTAATTTATTATTTATTATAGAATATTGCAAGATTGACTGGTAGTTTGTCAGTTGATGAATACAGTTTGTTTTAAAAATGTGTCGTTGTTAATTCGTTGAATGAGAGTGTTGTTAACAATCAAATGAGTGCAAGGATGTCATACAAATTCTTTGTCTTTCGGTTTATTTAAGGACGCTCTATGAGTAACTATGACTGTAGCTGCCCGTTCTTGATAATCAGGATCATTGCACATATTATTGTATAAATAGTAGCGTAGTATGTTTAAAATGGCGTTGTTCGTGATTGCCGCTGACAGTTGTCTCAGCGTGAGGAGACGTATGAAGAGACGATCCGCGATCTGGCTAACCGACTAAAAGAGGTGTGAACCTCTTTATTATAATCATTTCATAATAGCCTTAAATTTATTCCGATGCTTAGGTATGAATTTATTCATTGTATATGATACTCCCAAAGTATTTTCGCACTTGAATGCGCTCAATCTTGTAGATTTTAGTTATATTTATTTTACATTCTCAGATGCTTAATTATTATTTTGCTTGAAATCTTGACTCGTTTAGTAGTACGGTTAATTGGTTGCACTCCGTGTTGTGCTGTGTCTGCACCGTGTTTGCGCGTTATATCCGCGTGGTGTGCAACGCGTGTGCTTGTTACTGCAGGCTGAGAATCGTGCGGCAGAGGCGGAGAGGTCTGCGGCAAAACTTCAGAGAGAGGTGGATCAACTGGAGGGTGAGAGAGTAGTCCTTTATATTTACCTACTTAGTCGTTTATAATTCTTTTTAAACAGTGGTGAGAACTACAGGTTAAAATTGTTTTGAATTCTATATCGAAATGATTATATTGTAGCCACGCTCATTGTAGGTGTATGACTGTTAATTAATGATCACATTATGTCTCCTAGCATTATGATTTGTAATCAAGCAACACCTTTTTAATAATAGAGATTATAATCAATGTTATTATAATTGGGGGAGATAGCACATCTTTTTGTCATGATTAAGAACTTCATAATCTTCAGCGAAGCAGGGAATATAACTGACTTCATTCTCTTCCAAGATATTGGCTTCCCAGGCGAGTCATAAAAGGAACTTGAAGCAGGGGATGCGGTATTTTGCTTGCACCCCCGTCACACTAAACCAGACTGTAATAGTCTTTGTTACTGCACATGGCATGTAACTCCTAAAAATCTACCCACTACCATGCATAACTTAAAACATAAAAAAGAATTTTAGATTCTGTTATGACTTCCTTTCTCTTTGTGGTTCAGAGCAATGTCAACTGTTTTGCGTTGAAATCGAATATAATGATGCAGAAATAATAATAACAATACATTGATATTAAAACGATTATGCCCAGGCTTCAAGCTTTAAAAGTAGCCTACAACTAGCTAATCAGAATCACACCGCGCTTTGAATTTATAGAAAATCAATATTACTGCATTAACTGCAGTGAGGCTGGATGAATTACTCTTTATCTGATATACATCGTTTATTCGCTTGAATTTTTATCTGATCGTATTCCATTGTAAACTAGCTGCAGTCGTTATTTGTTGTTTTCTGCAGATGACATCACTCATGCCAAGACTGAGAACAAGGCCTTGAAGGCAGAGATGGAGTCTTGTCTGCAGGACCTTCAGTCGATCTGAACCCTTCACCCGTCACATCTCCTGACGTGTCTTCAATAACCATTCTGACTTCTAGCATTTGTATTTCTTATGAAACACCTTTTTATTGCAAACACGACGGCATTTCAGCGATCCTTGCTACTGCTTCTACCCTACCCGCTCGCACGGCTGTCTGGAGTTTAGGCTCCATCATGTACTTCATGTTTTGTGTCACTTCCTTAGATGTTTGTAAATACTTGCGGCTGTAGAAAGTAAACCGATAGAAAAGGTATCGAACGTTGCATTATTTGCATTGTATTTTGTTTAGTTCGATTTAGTTTCCACTGCAATTATTAGATTTTGTTTATTGATTGTCCATCTTACCAGAAACGCTCTGAAAACCTCAACCACTGGTAACAAATTCTGACACCTGGGGATGAATTTATCATGATTAAATAAATACGGTACAGTACTAACTGAAATACATAACAGTACTGTTTGAATCGTTGTCAGTATTTCAAGTTAATCATTCCATTCTTTCACATTCAAAGCTGTGTTCAGCTAGCGTTAATTGCTAGTTCGCAATTCAAGTTTCGTATTTTTTCGGTGTTGACAATGAAGAAGTTAGTCACATAGTGCGTTCTATTAACATGTCTTGTTAGAAGAATTATGTGATATGTATGCAACTAAAAATTGTTAAATTTTCATTTAACTGATTTCTAGGATGTTTGATGATAAGTTGAGGTTCGGTATGATGCATTATGGTCACAATGCCTTAGACCGATTTTAGCAATAATTTGATGGTGTTTGTTTAATCTAAATCGGTAATTACATAATTATGATTACAGGCATTTCATAAAGACTGCACTGTGTGTATCATAGTAACGATGCTCCTGCTCGCTTCTACTTTTACAGCATAACAGTTTTTGCAATAGTTTAAGAAGATCGGGTCACCTTTTTGAAAGCGCACCATAACGAATAAACCTAAATTTAAAACAAAATACAAACAATATCTTTTGGGCATAAGTGGATCATTGGAACATAAACAGCGCAGTCTCAATTAGTGCAATAAATTAAGTTTACATAGTTAACTCGCGTATAATTATTATAAGAATAATTTTAGCAATAAATAAATCGATATGACACGCAATCAGGAGACATCAGCAGAATTGATCACTTAACATTAACGACGATAGATAACACGGCAACTTGAAGAAACTAGCCTCTAGTCTAATTGTTAAATAGTGCTCTACATCTGCACGGTGGTCCAAAAGAATTACACCGCACTGTAGCAGCTGTATGATAAATACTACTGCCACACATACGATTCAATTAGTGTCAACTTTAAACAGCTGAGCGTTCAAATCTGAGGCAAAAATAATGCCCCAGATGTAATCTTTAGGTCCTCTCTTTTTTCACTGAGACATGCCTCGGGATGCTTATGTTATAATGGATGCCAAATATGATGTAGCATGTTTCTGTACCACCATGCACTTAACAAAATATCACAACAAAAATTCGCATTTGACATATTAACTCATTTGATAATTCCTTAAGTGCAATCACGCTCTTAGCTATACTTCTCAGTCACATGATATAAAACGTTACTCCTTACGAAATATTAGTAAGCATTTAGTTATGCAGTCCAGTGAGTACACTCTAATCTCCTGCGCAATTAAAACTAGAAATGTTTGATCACTATCAGACAATCACAGGCATGCAGACTAAGTCTCATGAATCAACGTTCAATCACAACTTGAATAAAAATCAATTAAAAGAGGAAAGTTGGGAAGGGAAGGGAGAAGAAAGCGATATGAAGGAGCGAGGCATGAATAGAGAGATGGCAAAGAATCGAGAGTTGTGGCGGAGTCTCGTTGTGGGAAACGTCAAGCGTCCAACCTGTGCTAGCACGGAAGAGTGGATGCAAAGCGTAAATTACGATTATGACATACGCATATTTGACTACAAACCTCTAAATATAGAATGATCACACTTCATCCCTTAAATATCGATCTGTATGATCGCGTCTTAGAATCGAAATGTAGATTAGATGAAGATTACATAGTTTTAGTCTTATCAGTATCACAAAATTTAATTTTTTTCCAAAATAACAGTTCTTTCATAACCAGCACAAATAGAGCCTTTCAGCAACTCAAATTCACAGCTCACCTGCTTAAATCTGATCTATTAAAAAGCGAATAAATTTCTCGGATTTCATAGGCAACTTCATTCATTCAACGTAAACTTCACATACTCCACAGTTGACACCCTTTTTACGAAAATAGTACTCGAAATTCTAAACCTCAGCTCCACGCTTACTTGCAAAAACAGTCAATTGACACCGTTTTTAGCAAAACAGCACTGGCGCATTGATGTCCAGTCTACTTGCGCAGAGTGGCCCGCAGGGCGATGCGTGGCTGGGAGGCCGAGCGGGCCAGGTAGGGCGTGCTGGCGTACATGCCCCTCGTGGGAGACCCGGCCCTGAGAGGGGACCTCATGCGTGTCACGCCCGTCTTGATGTCGGCCGCGAGTTCGTCCAGTTTTTTTGACTCGTGCTCGATGAGCTCGAGATCGAGCTTTCTCGACGCCGCTGCCTTGGAGTGTGGCGCCCCCAGCGTGTGGCGAACCTCGAGGATGTCGTCAGTCAACAGGTGGCCGCTGCGTGAGAGGTAGAGCTGACGCTTGCGTATCTCCTTCTCAAGCTGGTCCTTTAGCATCAGGATCTGAGCAACGTCAGCGCAGTTTATAGTGGCTCACCTTACACCTTTATTTCAGAGTGAATAAGAGCGCCGATGAGATGTGTTTAGTTCACACCACTATTTGACCAATGTTATGGTACTTTATCCCTAACAAATTTGAGTTAGTATATATGTTAACACTCAACCGAATTCATTCAAATGGCTCTGGCTCCAAACAAAAAAAAAATCAAAAAAATTTGGAGTGGGGCCATTTTGCCTGCCGTGCACACTGCAAATAATCATCCGTTAGGGTGGAGTGCAGTAGTGAAGTTGAAGTTAGTAATCTTTCAATCAGCAATGCTTGGAGTCCCGCACCGGCCAGCCAGGAAAGTAGGAATTTTTTTGCTGCCCAAATCTCCCCAGGCGAGTTGCAAAAGGCAACTAAAGAGGGAGAACCTCTCTGTTCTTTGCCTTTGCTGCAAGGCATTGAACCGCACTGTAACAACCGTTGTGACATCACAAAAGGTTCTCACACCCCAAAAACTCAACCCACACGCTGTTAGAACCCACAAGAGTGCAGCAGCAGCAGCAACGCAGACCTGCTCCTCCATGCCATTGACGCGCAGTTTGTTGGCGCGGTCCCGCGCCTCCAGCAGTCGCTCCGCCTGCGCGTGAGCCTGGCGAAGTCGCTCCATCTCCTGGTCCGTCTCTTGACGGAACCTGTTCGTCAGGTCGTTCAGTCTGCAACCATCCAAACATACAACCATACAACTAACAGTGCAGCCATATAATCAACTAACCAGCCATATCACCATACAACCACTCCTCAACAAGCCTACGACGTTGGTTGACGGCTGTCTAGCCTGGCAGCCTACACGTACCTCTGTCCGTGGTCATGTTCGGCGCGCGCCAGGTCGGCCTGGAGAGCCTTCAGCTGGCGCTGCAGCTCGAGGTTCTCCTCACTGAGGGACTGCAGCGTGCGGTCGAGCGCCGACCGGTCCACAGACTTGCTCAGCATCTCGTCGTTGTGCAGCTTCGCACGCTCTACCTGCGCACCGCACGCCCGCACGCTTTATCGTGGCGTGAAATCTTTCACTAACTTGAGCGATCACGCACGTAAAATAGTGGTGTGAATCTTTCATTACAAAAAATTGTTACTTTCACGAACTTCAAAAACCATGCAGGCAAAATATCGTGTGAAATCTTTCATTAACCTGAGCGGTCACGCACAAAAGAGTGGTGTGAAATCTTTAGTTAACTTGAGTTATCACGCACGCTAAATAATAGTTTGAAATCATTTCTCATCAATTGCCTTGAACTGCATTTGGCTCACTTTACCATAAAAAATGCAAAATTTTTCACAACAAGCTTCTTTAAAATCTTCACTCTATTTCATCCAACACGCCACAGTACCTTGTCGAGGGTTTTGAGGAGGGCAGCTCTATCTTTCTCCAGCCTCATAGCTGCCTTCTCCATAGCGCCCTTCTGGGCCTCCGTGGCCCCGAGGCTGCGCTGGATCAGGGCCAGGGCCTCCTGCAGCCCCTTATTCTCTGCCGTCAGGCGCGCCACTCTGTCTTTCAAGTCCTCCTCGGCGTTTCTGCGCTCAGCCAGCGTCTGACAGTAAACACGTACAAGTTGTGCAGCTTTAAAAAGGTGTTGGTACTTCTAGAAGAAATACAAGACATCAATGACTCAGTTGAACATTACTTAGTATAGATCTTTATTCAACCAGGGAGCTGACGGTTAACAAAATGAAATAGATAACAACATAATGAAACTCTTCGTCAGGCTACCAACTTTAGTTTTTATTCACCAAACAAGCCGACGGTCAACTAAATGACGCTGAGAAATGCAAATAAGAATCATTTAAACTCCGGATTAATATCACTAGTAGTTGAAAAAAAGAGGTGTTGCAAAAAAGGAAATGAAATACTGAACCAGAGCAAAGCGTTTACATCAATTTTGATAACTCCCTCGGGGACGCGGTACCGAAGGCAAAAAAGGAACCCAATAAACATGGTGAAGCAGCAGTAGCACTTACTCCCTGCGAGTGTTTAAACTCCTGTCCGAGCTCGCTGCGCCTCAGCTCGCTGTCGTTGAGCTCGCCCTGCATGGCCTGCATGCGCTCCAGCAGCGCGTCGTTCTGCTTCTTCGCCTCCGTCAGCGCAGCTCTGCAGCGCACATTTCACACCACTTTAATGCGTCCAATTGAGTCCAAATACCGCGGTAATTTGTGACTTAGACAATGGTAGACCCAACTATTGAGAGTTAGCGGGATTTGCATAGTTGTTGGATTTGTAGAACAGTGTGTAGTAACAAGGACTATAATAGTCTCGTTCTGTATTATTACAGTTTGTTTCTGTACAATGGAGCCACCACAGAATCGCTCCCCTTTCCTTAGCCGCCTTTAACGACTCATCCGCGAAGCTCTGGCCAATTCTTTGTTCACCTATTGGGCTTCTATGGGGTAAAAAAAAAGTCGTTAGTTTTTAACTTTATGTATCATTATTTCCATACATGATAGACAACCGACTCGATTGTTTTGGGGGGGGTTTCAATATACTGTCGCTTTTCAAAGCGTTAAAAAAGTGTGAAGAAATTGCAGGCAGAGCCTCCTCCACTGACCGGGTGGCCTCTAGTCGCTCCTGCAGGGTGCGGCGCTCTTGCTCGCCCCCACTGATCGCCCTTTGCAGCTGAGCGATCCTGTCTTGCAGCTCTGACACCTGGCCCTCACTGCCCGCCAGGGCGGCGCTTAGAGTCTGCACCTAGCGGCAGGGGCGCACACGCAGTCTGCACTTAGGGGGCATACCAATATTCTGGGGGGGGGGAGAGGAGAGTACATCGTAATTCTTAATTCGAAGGGAATTCATTCATTCCATTTCATTTCTATGAGATAGCACTGTTAAGGGGATGAAACTCTTTCGCTACAATACTTGGAGGCTCGGACCACCTGACCCTGAGTCGATTGGCGCCCATGCCCAGCAGATAGCAACCAGTTCGTGATGTAAGGTCCTCAACGACTTCAAACTCCAAAATAGACTCCAATACGACGCAACAAAAATATCTCACGCAAGCGTGCATGGAATAACATCGCTTGCTTGATCAAAGGAAATGCAGCAGACAAATGCAGAAGGCGATATTCCCTAAATGGGTATATAGTCTGAATTGAAAACCATTAATGTCGGGAGAATCCATTTCAACATCAGTCTTTCTCAATAATATAAAAATATCTATCTCTAGCATTCAACTACAACATCAGCAATGACGGCTGAGAAGAAGAAAAAAAATAGAACAAAAGCGCTGTGAGGAGGCAGACTTTGTTCTTGAGGGCGTGTTCATTCTCTTGGCTCTTGGCAAGAGCGTCATTGAGCCTGTCGGCCGTTGATTGGAGGGTGTGTGCACGTGACTCGAGGCCTCGCAGCTCATTGGCCAGCTGCTCACTGCGCTCCAACTGTACACAGAGGGCAACGCAAGTTTCAGGCCACGTCAAATAATTTTGAAGAAGCTGCAAGTCTTGTACAATTTGCACACTATGGTATTCTTATAAATCAACATTGAACTTTATTCTACGTCTTTTACAGATCTTGGAACAATGTGAATGGATCCAGTTTATTTTCTGTATGGTTTCCTCCAGCTGCGCTCATATGCAACGAATGCAATTTACGCAGCCGGAAGGTGGGCTAGGTTCAGAAGCCTGCGCGGCCTTCTCTTCTAGCCTCCCATATCTTAAAGGACGTCTACTGCCGGGCTGCAGTAGCCGTCTATTACTCTAGCAGTTGGCTTTGAGTCTGCAAGGACACCACGAGAACGTGAATGAATCTAGTACATTTTTATATAAAAAACCAAATATCATTCACAGGCGTTGTTTTAAAAAGGTAGTAAAAATTAAATTGCATTCATTCATTCACGTTGAAAAGGTAGAAAAGTAGTGTTACAACAACTTTGCTGTGTTCTGCACACCCACTACACGTCGAGGCTTGTGGCAGACCTGCTGTTTGTGCGCGCCCTCCAGGTCACTGAGTGCGTGTCTCAGACGCTGCCCCTCCCCCTCCAGGGCGCGCGCCCCCAGCTCTGCCCTAGTCGCCCTCGACTCCGCCTCGTCCAGGTTGGCTCTCAGCTGGCGCTTCTCTTCCTCCAGCGTCTCCTCCACCTTCTCCAGTTTACCGATCCTCTCCTGCAGGCCGTGCATTCACGGTAACGTGGTTCTTTTTTACGTTAACGTCATCAACTCATGTCAACATTTATTCCGTGCCCATCAGCCAGAATAATAGTATTTAAAGGAATGCACAAAGCTCATTTGCAGACAACTCATTGCCAATAATTATTTTGCGCATAAACTGCAAAGTTCTATACTGTATTAAAAGGTAGCAAATTTATTAATCATTTATTTAGTTTTGTAGTGCAGGGACGAGGTGTAGCACAAAGGCTATATACAGTCCAGTTCTGCCCAAGAGAGCCGGCAGAGAACAACCCCCCTTTAGTCGTCTTTGACGACTCGCTCGGGGAGCTCTGGACTGCAAGCCAATTCTTTGTTCCTCGGCTGCAGGCGGTAGGTAGCAAAATGTTTTAGAATAAAAGCCGACCAGTAGTTGTCGCTTCTCAGCATCCGCAGTGTTGAGAAAGCGCTCAAGGTTGTTCATTTTCTCCGCGGCCTGCGCCCTCTCACGCTCCTGCTGCCTCAGAGAGTCGTCCTGCACGGCCAGTGAGGACTGCAGCCCAGACAGGCGACCCTCCGCGTCCCGCCGGCCTGCGCGTATACTCTTTTTTAGATG
>JAQIWG010006182.1:0-13599 GCA_034695025.1 Chamaedrilus cognettii | reverse complement strand
CTAAGGAGGGACCTGGGGGGCAAGAGCCTGGTGGAGGGGTTGAAGATGGCGATGGACAGGGATGGTTGGCGGGAGTTCGCCACGAGCCGCTGTTGCTCAAGCGAATGAGGAGGAGAAGGTTGATGTAGCTAGTAGCCGATTGGCGGCTGCAGGCTGGGTACTAGGTCTACGTGTATAGTGGCTAGTAGATAATCGACCAAACACTAGTCTAACAACGAAGAGGCTATATAATCTATAATAATATTGAATTTAGAATGTTAAATCGATAATGAGTGAGTAAGGATATAATCCAGTGCATGCATTATGCATAAAACCGTCATGTCATGCATGCATGAAAAAAACCAAATACAAGCGGCGAAATGACGTCACGGTGTCATTGACTGCTACTGCGTGCGCGTGTGCGTGCAGTAGCAGAGATCATTGTTACGTTGTGACGTTATCTCGCCGTTTGTATTTTTTTCTATGCATACATGAAATCGCGCTTTCATGTAATTATGCTACTGGCGCGGTAATATTTCAAAAGTGAAGTCTGCAGCAATGTCTGCGTGGCTCCAGGGCCCCAGGGTCACCATAGCCGCTACTTCCTAGCTGGAGCGAAGTTTGAGGTCGCGCCATCCAAAAACACATGCACGGCATTGGCCACTTAGCTGGAGCCACCTCAAAACTCGCTCGAGCTAGGCAGTCGCGACTGCGGTGACTACGGTCCCTCAGGCCATCGATTTTGTCCTGATGGCAATGTCACTCGGCCCGAGCGATTCGGTTCTTCGAAAACCGGAAATAGTTATGCCGACTTCGACGTATGGAATGGTCGGCGAGGAGGGGCGGATTGATGACGTCATGTCATCGGCTGGAGAGATCTTCGAGACAGTAATCCGAACTAGAATTGTTACGAAAAAGGGGGGCGGGTTGACTTTTTAAAGACCGTGTGTAATAACAAAGACTATTGCGGTCCGGCTCTATGTATGAGGGCCACCACACAACCGCTCCTCGGTCTTTAGTCGCCTTTTACGACTTGCCTGGGGAGCTCTGGACTGCGAGTTTATTTTTTGTTCCCCGGCTTGCTGGGGCAAGCCTGTTACGAAAAAATCACTGCTTTTGTTGATTTATAGCTACGGGGGGTGAGAGTCTCGATATTGATTCTCCAAATGTTCGGCACTTATGTGAAAATGCCGGTTACCAGCTAGTGTAAAAGTGCCGGTTGCCAGCTAGTGTAAAAGTGCAGGTTGCCAGCTAGTGTAAAAGTGCCGGTTGCCAGCTAGTGTAAAAGTGCCGGTTGCCAGCTAGTGTAAAAGTGCAGGTTTCCAGAATAACGCTAACTGTCCACTGCTAATGGACGGGCTAAGCGGTTTTTAATGAGTTAATATTATTGCAATTCATTAGTTTACTGCGTATGATAGACTAATTGGCCTATAGGCGGGGTTAATCGGTAATATTTTCTATGTAGGTTAAATATGATCAATGCAATAATAATCACATACTATAGTCGTTATATAGGCTTAGGCTTAGACGCCAACGGACGGTCATTGAAGCTTCGATGATTTGCACTTTAGGGAATCGAATTATTTTTCAATTTTGAGTCTCATGTTGTTGCTAAATAGTCTAATGTTCTGGGGACATTTTTCATAGTTCAGTGCTGCAAGTTAACCGACCATTCTACATGGATATGGTGGCCATCTAACGAATGGCAAAATGTGTTTCGAATCAGAAATCAAACGATTTCATCATATGCTACCCAACAACAGAAAGAACTAGTGATAACCTATCGACCCGTAGCAATGAAGGAAAATAAAAAAACACAAATCGATAAATTATTTTCAACTACATCACAAACCATCTCAGTGTTAAACCAATGACTCGTTATAAACCATCAGACTTTAGTTTCTGTGAAACAGCCACTGTAATCCACGACGTCACAATCTCTGACGTCATCAATAGCCACTCTCGCCCCCGCTGACGCCTTGAACCTCTCCCTCCTGCGTCCGGCTACCTCCCGTCCCTCGCCCCCCCCCGTCCCCTCTACGGATTCAGAGCGCTCCCCTGCAAATCTACCCCACATCGCCGCCCCCTTCAGCCTACTTGAATCTTCTGCTGAACAATATTGTGGTAGAGCGGACACAATTCCGCTCTTAGTTCGACTAGTTTTAATTTTGCCCGCATCAATGACCGTGGAGGCTGTAACGTTGCGGCGGACTGGAAGTGAAAATCTGGCGCCTTTTTGAACCGGAAGCTCTACAACTGGCTGCGGTTTTTTGCCGCCGTCAATCCCAAAATCCCCTTCACCCTTTGCCTCCTCACTATTGGCCAGGGAAACGGCATTACGGCTGGATGCGCATTTGAAAGATCCGATCTGATGTGGAATGCGTGTTGGATGGTGTTTTAGTTTAACCCACGCGTTTAGCGTTGTGTTGACGGTGATGAGAACCAACATGGCCGCCGTGGTGATCAGAGTCATCCAGCCAGTGGTCGTTACCAGGCTCAGACAGGAGAGGCGGTAGGGCTCGAGAAGATTAAGTAGGTAGTCCTCGTATTGACCAATCGCATGCGAGTCTGGGGACAGAAATAAAAGACCAATGATGAGCATATTTAGTGGCTTAGCAATGAATGGCGTTTAAGCAAATAAAAGCATGTAGCCTGATATAAACAATGATATGATATGAGCATTGATATGAAACAAATATAGACAATGAATTAAGAAACCCTATATACACACGTAAAAAACTATATGTTCATTTCATATCATTCATTGAAAGTTAAGCATTACATATTTAGAGCTACCCGATACTAGAATAGTATTGAAATATTTGGCTTACTTCAAACTTTAACTCTGAAAGTTTATTTGAAAAGCAATTATTTAGAGAAGTTTCTGACCGCTATGCAAGGCTGCTCTGATTGGTTCAAAGTTGCATGGAACTATTTGCTCCAGCATGACGTCATCAACATGACGCCCGCTCGACGCATCGCCATTCTTTATTCGCTGCTCCGCTGAACAAAGAACAGGAGACAGAACAAAGATTTTTCCACTAAACGATAATGGTGATCGTGCTCTGCAAGCGTCAATCATACAAAACACAGCGCAATGTAAGCCAGGTATGATAAAATATCTAAGCTGTTAATGTTAACTGAGACACATGCTACACAAGTTTTAGGAGTAAATCTTCAAAAACTTCAATGCAAGATTTATTTTGACATTTTTCTACAAATTCCCACAATACACTATCAGCGCAAAAAAGGGCGGCGCTGATGTATCACAGGCATTGTATTTTATGTGAGTTTTAATTTTTTTTACATTACGGAAATCATATTGAGGATTCGAAATATATAGAGATTTTTTTATACTATATAACTCCATAAGTAGGCCCACACATACGAATAATATTTATAGGCCATTTTTGATTGCAAGAAACTGTCTGCAAATTGTGCTCAGTATCAAGCGTTTGGGTCATTCAAAATTCGAGCAAAATATATTTTTAATTTAAATTTTTTTTCAACAAAAATTCATTGAAAATAATCTCAAACGATAATGTAGTTTTCACAAGACAAGCACTGTATACCAGCAGCGTAGTAGACCACCAAAGCCTGCACAGTGACCAGCTGCGGCTGCAGCACACCCCTGTACAGTGACGTCACCGTCTCGCCGACCAATCGCGTCTCGTCTAGCGTGACGTCATTCATCGAGACGACGCGCGCGGTGATTGGCCGCCGGAGAAGGACCAATAGGGGCTCGATAGTGTGATGAAATCCTTCTGAATTCAGAACGCTTGAGCCAAGCTTCATAGCTAAAACTGAAAGCAGTGCGATGGTGGCGACGACAAATAAAGTCGACTGCAAAAGCGCTTCCACTGCTGCATCCGTTACCGTTCGATGATTTATATTTCTACAATCGCAAACAACATTAGTTCTAGGCAAAATATTTCCAGTATCCGGATAGAAATAAGTCTCGTGGCTTGTCCTTGTTGCTCTACTAGATGGTGTCGTGGATTTGCGCGAATCTCTAAAAGTTTGCGCGTCACACTGTTGCGGTCTTGAATCGCAAAACGCTCCAATCTCGCAGAATGTTTGAGCTTCATCTGCAACACTTGTATAATTATCGTCAGACGCTCTTCTTTCTAAATCAGTAAATCCAACGGGCTCAACGAAGTTGTTTCCACCTAGAAAAGCATCTCCACTTAACGAAGCTAGTCTCCCAAAGGACTGACTCTCTGTCAAGGACTGATTGCCTACTACTGTTTGACCAACTAAAAAGGCTGGGCCGCTGACCGAATGATGGCTACCTAAGGAGGCAGAGCATGTGACAGCAGCATAGGACACTTGGTCGTACAACGATACGCGGCTTGAACCGTTAGCTTTATGCTCAACATCTTTCAGCAGTCTAGTCTGAAGCGTGTCGTTAGCATCTTCAACACTAACAGAAGGTTTCAGTCGTTCACAGTATTTGCAGCTAACGCCTGCATGCTGCTTTCCTTTCGCGCTGCAGCTAGAAAGCTTCTTTTCGCATTCAGTCTCCAATACCCGCCGATAACAGCAGCAGTAGTCGGTTCGATAACTAAGGCATTTGTATACTCTTTTAGCGTGAAGGCGTATGGAGCACGCGTGATGAAAAACCAGCGAGAATTCGAGACCGGCGTAGAAGAAGAAGAAAAGAACTCTGTTGAAGATCTCGATTTTAGACACGGAGGTGTCTGATTTTGTAGCTGCTTTCTCAGAAAAAGTCAATAAGGGTTCTGGAGAGGTTGCAAAGAGATCGCTGCTTTGGAAATAGGAGCCGGGGTCTTCGAAAGAGACGGAAAAGTAGCGATAGGAGTCGACGTGATCCAAGCCGAGGCGAGGAGATTGAAATGTGGCAGAGTTTTCTGAGTAGCAGAGAACCTTGATGTCGTTGAAGTCGCGAGTTGCATGTCCAAGTGGTATGTTATTGAGTGCACGCAGCCTTAGAAGAAAATCGTATCTGAAATTTCCAAGAAATCAGTTAGCTTCAAATAAGGTCTTTTAAATTTCCAAGAAGTGTAAATAAGCGATATTTTTATCTGTATTTCTTAAAAGTGACGAATTGACAATTTAAAAACAGATTTATTTAAAAGCATCGCAAAATGCACAACGTATGCCTGAGATCCAAAATCAATCAGTTGGCTTGTATGTGTGCTTTCTAAAATTGAGAGATTTATAGAAAAAAAAATGGATAGGATAAATTATTGCTGATTGTTCACGTAAAGTTATGGGGGCTCATTTACTTAGATATCTTATGACAATCTTAGTCGTAAGATTGTCTTAAGAGAATCTTTGTCAAATCGTATCTGTTTTATTGGAAACTCCGCACGGTCGCGCGCGAACCGAAGGATGACGTCACGGCGGTCGGCGATTGGATTTTATCTGTTTTAAATTTCAGTTAGGATAAGATTTCAGAAATTCTTAAGAAATGTACGTAAATGGGGCCCCTGGTCAATCTGTCTAATCAGCATGATCAAGTCATGTCGTGTAATTCCATATTGTCCATTAGTTAAACAGATTTAAACCGAACAAAGAGCAACTTCTGCTTACCAATTTATGTACATCAAACGATTAATTCACTTGACTTTAGAATGCCGTCAGTCTTCCGCCAGAAATAACAAAGGTAATTACCAGATTCCATCATTACATTCAATTCTTAACACAAGCAAGAAGTGAAAGTGTTTAGCTGTTTTGGCTTGTAGAAATTCAAGTAATATACTGTTTTGTCTGTACTCACTTCTCCCAAAGCTGTCTCCACCATAAATGCACCTTCTCCACTTCCACGATGCCGAGAAAGAGAGTAAATTCCACTGGTAGATCAACCCTGTCGTCATCATCCAAACGACCATCCCACAGAAATCGTTCTTCTTTCGATCTCGCCTGCGTCAAATTAAACAAGCCCCGAGGAATTCCAAACCACGATTCCACCGAAGTCGCCTCGTCAAGAAAGCGTTTGTACTCCTCAACGGTGGGCATTAGAAGCGCCGAAATTTTATTTTTGTATCCTTTGGCGTATTCATCAACTGCTAAAAAATAGCGATCCAATTGTCGATCTATGTTACTGCGCAATGCAGCGCTTACCGTAGTAACGTCGCTTATATCATACGAAATATTGCGAAAGGATATGTCGCTAGATAACGCATTGAATCGCTCGCCAATGTAATCGTTACATAAAACAAGGTGGTTCGCCGCGAGTTGCCTCTGCCGCGCCAATTCGCAATTTTCCAAAGTCGTGACGTCACGCGAACCGTTTTTCGTCCAGCGCTCATGATTGGCTAGAATGGCGCCGATGTCGGACAAAGTGCTGACGTCATATTCAGTCAGAATAAGCATGGCTGTCGACCATAAGGTCAAGCTGAAAGGAAGGGCGTACGCGATCTTAAAGACGACGTACAGGCTCATCAGAAAAAGTATCTGCCTTCGCGAAGAAGGACCCGACCGATATCCTGAATAATCTTGCCGTAAAATCAAATGATCTTTCTTTAAACAGGAGCACTTTTCTGCTTCACTGTTCTCTCTAGATCGCCTAAGACAAAAAAGCGTGAAGGCAATCCGCGATATAACAGCGATCACTAACGTACAAAGCACTGCAAGCGCGACAAAGGCATGTACGTCATCACGAATCTGCGATTCAACTGGTCCAGCCAGTTCTCTTGTTACAGTTCTTTGCACAAGTTCTTCGGGCAGTGTTCTATGCGTTAGGTAGATATCATGGGTGGTTGCTGCGTCGCGCAGTTGAAGGTGAAACGTCGAAGTGTCATCGGCCTTGAGTTGACCTTGAGGTAAGGCAATCTTGAAGGTCAGGTTGAAGAGCGGAGGACAGAAGACGAGGAAGTCGTAGCGAAATAACTCGAAAGATGAACGAGAGTTGCTGACTGTGACTCCAAGATACGCCGGGCAGTCGCTCATCCTGCCTACAAAAAAAGCACATTCACGAAAAGCATACACACATACATAATGTTCTTTTTCAAAGCTTGTTAATATCAGCAATATACTTTCTACTTTCAATATACTTCAGACTAGATGTGTAATAGACTGAATAAGAGCCGAGATTTAGGGGCTCCACACCTTAGACATCTTTACACGCATCGTAATTGTGCATATATCTAATTATACAAAATACAAATATCGAAAAATTACATTGAATGGCCGTAACACGAGGGACCTGGGGGGCAAGAGCCTGGTGGAGGGGTTGAGGATGGCAATGGACAGGAATGGTTGGCGAGAGTTTGCCACTAGCTGCTGCTGCTCAAGCGAATAAGGAGGAGGAGGAGGAGGAGGCCATAACATAGCATCACAGCTTGATCATCGTCACTCAGTAATATAAAAATATTGTCGTACTCGAAACTTGACATATCATCAATTTCATATAATCAGAAATTTTTCTTCAAATATTTAGCCAAGCGTATATAATGTACAGTATTAAATTGTTTATCTATTCGTATCCGCAGTTTTTGTTCCTTTTTGTGGTGATCCTACAACTGATGCGTAAACATAAGAAGACACATAATATCACTGATCATTTCATTAGTAGTGAGGTCAGCATTACCCTGTACGTGAATGGTCCATCCTTGTTCGTCCAGCTGCAGACTGGTGGTCAGCGAGTTATTGGTCAATAACGTCGTGCCTCCCTTGCTGAAGTAGAACGGCAGAATGGACGTATTGCCTACATATACGCACACGCATGCAAAATAGTTACAATTTTATTTATTTATTTAATTAATTTAAAAACTTTGGCTTTCTTAAAAGATGAGCTGCAGCCAAAAGAAAGCACAACAAGAAGAAGCTGATGCCCATCTTTTTCATGTAATCTTCATATATTGTTTTAGTATTCGTTTTGCTTCTCGTTACTTTATATCTGAGGATCAGTTTTTCAATCGAAAGTTATTTGAATTGTCTCACGTCTTAATTACATAGATCCGCCAATAATTGCGAGTTGAAATTTCATCCGAGATGTCATTTATATGATCTGATTGGACCGTGATGACATTTTGGTTCTGTGACTAAATCAAATAGCTCTCAGGACCAGTCTGTTGTTCAATGGAATGTTTTTGGTTTTAAATGGTCACTGCACTATAATGACGCCACGACCCAATCAGATCGCGTCAATTAGATGTCAGATCTAATTTCAACACGCTGTTATTGCGGTTCAGAAAACACTATATGAGATTATTAAAAAACTCTCCATTGAACAACTGTGTCTCAATTCAACAGCTGACCATTCATATTTTTTTGCTCGCTTGGCGAATAATTCAGATATTATCTGAATGCACATTTCGCCGCGGCAGTTAAACATGAATAGCCCACACAGTACTGAACTGCAGATTTTGAGATAAGCAGCGGCTCGTGGCGGTGTGGAGCGGACAGATAAGATGGATGCGGACACGGCAGACCGGACTGGGACACAGAGTCATCAGCTGCTCACAGAGGCGGAACCACCCGCCAACAGTGGAGGCCGCGGAACAGCTTACGGCTGAATGGCGTGCACTGTTGTGTTGATAAGGGAGGGGCATGTTGTTAACAGGGAAAAAGATGAAAGGAATCAAATTTTGTTTTTGAGATTTTGACGTCTCACACTTAGGTATTAGGTATACTTAGGTATATACGTACTAGCCTACGTCTGGGAATGAGAGTATCAACTCAGCGTCATGATACATGGTACAAGTACAATTTAAATATAATTATTGTTAAGGGAGATGACAGGGATGGTTAGCAGCTGGAGTCAATGGAAATGTCTTGCAGCGGGATATTTGTAATTTACGTGCTTTTAAATTGCATACTCTCTAATATAAATCATTGATAACAATAAGCAATGGTGGGGGTTAGCCGGCCATTTAAATGTCATTCGTCCTTATAACAAAAACGAGTAGGCTGCACGCTTAAATGACTTTAAACATCCGAAAAAAAAAAAAATTTGAAGGAGAAGGGCACAGTAGGGCCTATCACACGCACATAACAGTACTTTAGGGGTAGCTGGGAGATAATCAAATAAAAATAAAAATAAAACAATTTAAAATTGACGGTACTGAGGCCAAAAATCATAAGCTTCTAGCATTCCACAGATTTGAGACGAAAGTGGATATGTTCAGAGGCGAGTGCGGGTTGGAAAAAGTCCCGTTCTAGTGTCAGCGGATAGCAGAACACCGGTTGAAGACCGAGGAGACAGATCGCTCAGTCTGTCATCGACCCGTGCCGGGCAGCGAGGCTCGATGATCGGCAATAATCCCATTAGGATCGATCCGGACCTTCAGCGGCGGACTGGTTCAGCGAACCACGTCATTGGAAGGGAAGCAGGTTTCTGATCCTAGAGAGGAGCGCGAAAAATCTAAATCATGGAGTTGGTGATAGTTCTTTGGATTTTTATTAAGGACGGTGTGTAGAATCAAAGACTATTACAGTCCAGTTCAGTGCCTCGTGGCTAAGCAAAGAACCGCTCACGTTACTTTCGTCTCATTTTTTGACGCGCCCGGGGAGCTCTGGGCTGCACGCAATTCTTTGTTTCCATGCTTACAGGGGGGGGGGGTATTCAAATCATACTAATTTTGCACGCAAATTAGGTCACAGTATAGAACGGACCATATTAGACTAGCTCTAGATTTTGTGTTTTTATCACCCCTATTTAACAGTAGGCTGACATGGCCATGCCCCAAATCGCATCGCAAAAACTACAGCCTTTTTAAAATCAGTGCAGTGGTGACAAAGATAACGCAACATAAACCATGCCTCCATGATAATGATTCGAGTCCAAACCTAACCCAACTCAAATGATAAGCAGAATTTAGTCCAAATTCATAAAAAAAATAATTTGCATGGTTTGGGATTTTTGACAAACGTTATTTTTGCTCCAGGGTTTGAAAATCGCGGACGGGAAAGAATTAGAAACAGCTACGGCGACAACGGCCAGAATTGAAATCTCGGTTATTTGAGCATCGTGCTTGGCTGATGGCGGCTTTTGTAGCCAGGCTGCGGGCGCTACTGCGTTCGTAAGCGGATTTAAATTGGCAGAAAGTTACAGCGTCTAGTGGACTAGCGTACAATACCTTTTCGAACTGAAGTAGGCCTAGTGGTTAATTGAAGGAAAAATACCACAAAATTTAGCACCAATCGAGGCTTAAATATCTAACATCTGATTCATTCAGTCGCTCCTTACAATACAAAATTAATAAATTAATTGAGATTTATACTTATTTATTAATATCTGTATATTTTAAACTATGAAACGATGGCGTTACAGGCGCTTCAGCAAGGCCGTTAAACACACAAGTGTCGCTATCTGACAATCATCGTCCAGGATAATTTGTTATTCTGGTTGGCGACAAAACGGGCATCCATCAGTCTAACCCGCTTTAGAAAAACGTCTAATCCTATGTCAACATTGAGATGCACCGAAATTGACGCTAAAAACGGTGTTTGTTGAAATTGTCCTGATCTGAGTCGATGACACTATTGTCAGTATGTCACACGATTTGCGACGTCACATAGTGACATTATTCTCATCTTCTTAATTCTCAATGCAGAATGCTAAATTCTACCCTAATTTGCATTACCCGGGACGGTGAACCGGAAGTAGGGGGGACTGTCGACGGACTTGATGGTGTAGCGATACGGCTGCTCCGCGCTCTCTATGATCACCTGCACACAAATCTTTCATTGCTCAACGTTGGTATGTCGTCTACAGAAATGAAATTAGCAAAAAATTGTCGCATACAGTCTCATCTACAATTTTTTTTAAACTTACTTTCTCAAATTTGCTATCAAATGCGTTCAATCTATGTTCATTGCATTTGCAGTTAAAGACTACAAAAAAAGGTTTTAACTAAAATTATGTCAATCTTAACATCAAGCAAATAATTAATGCGATTCGAATTACAAATACCCACTTTCAGGATTATGTACTTTAAATTTCACATATCGATAATGAAACGTTGTTGGTAATTAACGTTATTAATGATGCTAATTTCAAGATCATAGACTCATCATTTTGCGCTATGGTCTCCACACAAACAATCCCTGACCTGCACAGGTTGCTGGGTATTCTCCGTCCCCACACCCCCCTCCCGTTTCACCGCGGACAGCGGGGCCGGGTCCCACTGCCGCTCGGTTTGTTGACGAGAGAGAAACCTAAACTTGGAGACGTTGAGGTTACAATTTGCGCTCCACGTCGACGTGCTGTAGGAGAACGGACGCTCGAACTGAACGCGCGCTATGCGCACGTTGGACACGTCGTCGATCTCTTGCACCGTGTCCTGCACAATAAGCATTAAAAAAGCATAATCTTTCGACTGAAAAATCAGTTATGCGTGCAGGCTCTTGGACACATAATATTAGAAATTCTTTTTTCAACAATATGGATAACTCGTAGAATGATAACACTATTCACGCACGCCTGTAGCATCATCGATAGTTGTGTACTATTGTATATGCTGCAACTGCTTATTTAATTTATATTTTTTGAGTTGCGTATTATTATGTTGCTTCTGCCGTCAGGTGAATAAAGTTCTGTATGTAAGTGTGCAGCGCATGCAACAGATGAGTACCGTTGTTCTATTTCTAGTATTTCATATAAAGCTTTTATTCACCACCTTTCGGCACTTCAATGCACAAGAAAAGATAATGAAAGTATGCTTGTATCTAAATGGATACAAGCGGACAAGGTTTCGATATGATTAGCATAAGGTCTCAATCCAGCATCAGCATCCATAGGCTGTAATTATGTAGATGTCGTTACTGTATATTTTAAAGTAGCCAACATCAACTAGCGAAATCATTAGCAAAAAAACAACACCGCGGTGACGACCATCATACAAATCAAGACTAGGCGCAGCACCCACCACGTTTTCCATGAACGCAGAGCCAACCGTGAACTCCATCCCCCCTGCCCCCCCTGCCCCACCCCCACCCCCACCCCGACCCCCCTCCGCCCCCCTCCCACTCAACACAAACTCCTCCCTTAAACCAAACCCGGCGCTATGCTCCACCGTCAAAAAATCCAGCGTGGTCGACCCCCGCCGCTGATACCCAATCCCCCGGGCCGCCCCCACGGAGTGCAGGACTCGGGGGAGAAAGTGGGGCGGTCCCCCGGGGGTGGGGGACGGAATCTGGACGTGGAAGAAAAGGGTGTAGAGCGAGCGGGGGCGGCGGTGGCGAATGTGGCAGCGGAAGCGGCGGGAGGAGGAGGGCGGGAAGACGGGCTGGAGGGTGTAGCGGTACGCACTTCCTGCGCGATGATTGGGCGGTTAAAGAGAAAAGTATTTGACACCTTTTCAAGACAATTTTTTGAGATAATATAAATCGCACTGAAGCCCTTCATCAGTCACGTGAGCGGAACGCGTCGATTCTAACCCCCTGCAGGCCGGGAAACAAAGAATAGACTTGCAGCCCAGAGCTCAGCGGGCGAGTCGTAAAAGGCGACTAAAGCAGGGGGCGGTTCTGTGGCGGCCCTCTTACACAGAACCGGACTGTAATTGTAGTCTTCGTTGCTACACACAAAACTTAAAATACAACCCCATCCAACACAAGCATCCTCAGAAGGGATCACATCAAATTATGAAGAGAAAGTCTGCGAATTCAATTAGTAGAGATGACGTATTGGGAAGCTAAAGACCTCTGCTACGCAATGACACAGTAAGAAAATTAAGCATCTGACTACGAAAAAAGCAAAAAAGCGTTTGAGGGTATACCAGTGACACAGCGTGAAGAATCGTAACGACACTGATCGCTTGAGACTTTGCGACATTCTGGAGAGTGGTAGCAGTCTATGCGACAGCATTCATCCACTTCTGACGCTGCAAGATTGACAAGACTACAAAGAGTGTCTACAATGTCATGCATCTACCATGCTAGGCCTACATGTACACGCATTTGTTTTGCAATAAAAGTTTAATTTAAATATTCAGAGCATGATATTAATTTATGTATTTGTCTCTTAGGCAGGAAACACAAAATAAAAGAATCAACAGTCAAGCAAAACATCACAAAAAGCAGAAGAACTATAGCCAAGCTTAAAAAATAAAGCAATACCAAAAACCACATAATTATAGGCCTACATGCAAATATTATAGTAACATTGCATGGCTACCGAAGCGATCCACAATGGTCAAGCTAAACAACTCATTAAATGTCATTTAATTCGGATTAAATCCGGCTCAAATTAACCGACCCATGCGCGAGCAGCCGCCCTGATCGAGGCACCCCTGACACCGATCCTCTGCCCCCTTGCACTGCTGTGACGCCCCTCGATCAAGCCTACCTAGTCCCCCCCTGAAGCCCCTCCAGTCCCATCCCCCTCGCTCCCCCTCAGTCTCGTTAAAGATGGCAACCAGGAGGGCTGATCCGTGCTCTCCCGTGCAAACGAGGGAGTTAGCGGCAGACTGGAGCTGCTCCACTCTGCGCCCGTCCTGCTCATAGTATCATTAACAAGAAAGTGATCAATTTTGTCAGTGACAAAGTCTTAAAACCCGCCAATCTAATCACTGAAGAATTTAATGCATTGATTGGTGAGCTGTACCGCTATGAGCTATAGCCTACTATAGTATGGGCTATAGCCTACTATAGTATGGGCTATAGCCTACTATAGTATGGGCTATAGCCTACTATAGTATGGGCTATAGCCTA
>JAQIWG010006181.1:0-13600 GCA_034695025.1 Chamaedrilus cognettii | reverse complement strand
AGGGTCATGACCCTTTCATATCCAATCACAATAATTAACAACGATTACCCATAATTCAAATCAACTTCCGTTTTTGGCAAAAAGATCCTTCTTTTTGCAGAATTGTGCAGCTAATGCATGCGCATTCTAGGGTTGTAATTCTGTGGCCTAGACTCTTAAGTACAGCTATTTGTGTATTCTAGTGTTGTTTTTTGTTCAGTATATTTAATTGTTCATGTTTTTTCTCTCTGTGTGTTGTATCACTGTATTCCATGACGTATTTGCTTTTGTCATATAAATGGTATCTCATGAGCGTCCACGTGTGGCGCCTTAACCGGACGTTTGGTTCATCCCACAGAGCCAGTTCTGCTTACCTTATCATATCATTTTGTCATACAATCTAAGTTGGTGTAGTGCTATACACTTTAATGTGGAAAAGTGTAAGATAAACTTGCATTTTAATGTGGTTAAAGTCATATTATTATTGTGGTTCATGTTTTTTAATTTTTTTTTCCATCTTTTCGGATGGAGGAAGAAAACAAAGGGATCGGCAAAAGAGATCAGGAATATTTGGATGTATTAGAAAACGTCGCGCACAAGTTACAAACCAAAGAGGGTGACCCCCCCCCCTACGGTTGGCACTGGTGCAGTTATTAGCCTATTCTTGTACATTGGACAGTCCTTATAATCACTGTATTTTAAGAGAAGCAAGAATTTTACTTTGTGAACTGATAGGCGTAGATACATCATAATTTATACACTTAAAATGGAGTGAAATTTAGAATTAAACGTTGAAACATGGACAACAAAAATAGAAATCCTCACTTTTTTCCTAGTGGCAGACATTACAGAATCTATTTTTTTTAAAGTTTTAAATAAATGTGATTCAAGAAATTTAAAAATGCCTTATTTCAGCTGTGTATTTGTTGCTCTAAGGAACTGCATGTAATACGACATATCATGCCGCTCAACGAATCGTACACAACCAGATCAATTAATCAATTTAATGTTTAAATATTTGTCATCAAAGGAACTGCAACAACATCGGATACAAACAATCACAAACGTTTATTATTACAGTTATCCAGACAATTACTACAGCGGTGTCCGTGACATCATTCATCTTCACTCCCGATGAATACAAGAATGGAATAGATATTATGCAGCGGCTAAATTGTTCCGAGTCACTGATCCTCACTGAATCGTATCTAGTCTTGAAGCAGAAATAAAAAATTACTTTATAAAGCAAAAGTTCTTTGATACAATAAACGCAACGATTGGGCCTAAATACTTTTTTAAAATATATTAACAGTACCGCAGCAACGATATATTCACAAAGGCAAATACCTTTTTCCAGTGTAACAATAGATCAGATGTAAACAAAGGCTGTGGTTTGGTACAATAATGCATTACCTTGTTACAAACAAGGCAGTTCCGTGGAATCAGAAACAGTACAGAGAAAAAAAAATTTGAACTAGATGAAATAAGTATTTGGCAACCATCTGTTTTTTTTTCATCGCTGACGGGCAACACCTCTTCAAATCTTTATGGGATTTCCCGTATGACTGGTTTCTTTGACAATCACATTGCAAATTACGCAGTAGCAGCTGGCAAATATGTCTCAATTTCAACAATTTTTGCTCACCTTTGTGGTAGTAAATGGTGTTTTTTTTAATTCATGTTTTATAGACTTATACATGAATCCAAAAGTCTTTTAGATTTATATCGGACATAAAATACTCGTTCATACTTCTCTTGCTATGAATTTCTAGAGCAAAATTTTCAATGGCTTAAATTAACTTAAATCGATACTAGGAATTGCAGAGCACAGCTATTCAATACCTTGAATGCGCAGTACTTTAAAAGACACACGCACTGTAGTTAGCAAGAATTGCTCCAGTAGTCTTCATGCGCCAAAGTTTCCAAGAAATGTTCCAGCACTTATAATAACTAATTCAATATACTCAGAACACATTCACACATTTAATACACCAAGGACATACGACTACCGGTATTCACATCACAATGATGTATTAAATACAACCTCGTCAGTCATTCATCAGTAACAATAGGAAATCATGTGACGTTCATTCAATTAAATATAACTTTGCTCGTCAATAAACATTGCGAGCAAACAAAATAATTATCGTCAATAACAAATCGTCCAGCGTCTGTTTGCCACATCAGCTTCATTTAAAACATTGCAAAATAGCGACACTAATCACATATTTCATAGGCGATGCAGTCCAGACTTCTAAGCCCAGTTGTTTAAACGAGCGTTGCAATCCAATCCTCAAAAAGAATTCATATATCGACCAGTCAAAAATCGCTAGAATTTTGAACTGAAATTATTATAATAGAAGAATTTGAACTGTGATCAATGAACCCAATTCCACCATTCCTCACCTGGGGTGAAAATCTACACCCCTGTTAAAACCAGAACACTTTTCAGAATATACCATGAGATAAAAGCGCATGCTTTTTAATGAAAAAATGAGGATCTCAACAAATAAATATTGGCTTAGCAATCAATACAAGACACTGATCTCAGTTCAAGTCTGATCTCAGTTCAAGTCTGATCTCAGTTAGAAGTCTGATCACAGTTCAAAAAATTCTCAACACTGTGTTCAACAACTGGGCACCAGGGGCGATGCAATCGCGCGTAACAATTCCACCACAGACTCAATCATCGCACACCACTCGACTTAATCCGACGGCCATCCAGAGCGTCGGACGCGATCGAGTGTTCAGGGCGACGCCAACTGCAGGGCAGCTTGAGGCGTCACCCTTCATTAGGGCGCCGATAAAAGGAGTCGTCGGGCAGATCGTCACTGTCGGTTACACGCCCCTCCAACTGCAACCAAATGGACAATCTTGATATTTTCGATAACTCTGTGCAAATTATTAGAATGTAATGGTCAGTGATTCGTGGTTATAAAACACCCTCACAGATACATTTACAAAAATATAGATGTAATCTTAATTTTAGTAAGGGTAAGATGCAGAGCATAAGACACAAAAATATTTAATTAATTTGCAATTTTTCAATAAAAAATGAAGAACCGTATCTCTAACCAAAAAGTAACTGAACCAAATAATTTTCAAACAATTATAAACCAACAACATTAAACAATGCTACACAACAATGCAACCAGTAATTAAATCATGCAAATTGCGTTAACGACATATTGTGACTATAAACTGTTGCTGACTACATATTTATCATACTTTAAAAAAAAAAGAGCACAAGACCAAACTAAAAATAAATTCTGCAGGTATGGTGCATTCTTTTTTTAAATAAGAGATACGGTACCTTAAAATACAACTCCGGTACTAATCATTCCTCTTGTTTAGCCGCATGTGGTTGTCAATAATTTGGAATATTTCTTGGGGGGAGGGAATGCGACCGGTCTCCAACTTAGACCACACCGGAACATCTGACAAACAATCCGACTTCAATTTAGAGGCAATAATATCCTGAAATATATGAATTTGTTCATATAATAAATTTAGATTTAATGAATTAATTTCATAGGCTAATTATTATCGTTCAATTAATATATAAAAATTTAAAATTGACAGCCTTGCTAACTATTATAAAACATAATAAATAAATTGATTACATATTGTATTACGCATATATTCAATGAATTTACAGACAAAATAAAAAACTAACGTACCACAATTAAAAACCCGCTGAGATCTACGATTCAAGCACATTTCGTCTTCCATTTGGCGTGTGACAAGTGCAATAGCCTATACATAATGCTTCTAAATTATTAATAATTCTACATTAGCCATGGACAGACTTTGTTAATAGAAGCAGTCATCAGTTCTGACGGTATCTCACTTACCGTTGAAGGTGACCTCAAAGGCGCCGGTGGATATGAGTTGAGTCTCAACGGCATTGGACAGAAAGAACAAGATCAAAGCAGCGTAGATCTGTCCCCAAATAGACATAATAAAAAGTGTGTTCAAGAAATTTTAACAGAAAGGTCAAGCCACCGAAAAATGTACACATTAAATGCAGTTACAACAAATCCCAAAGACTGTTCATGAGCTATACGTTAATAGAAAACAATAGGCTTGTGGAAGCAATTCCATAGCAGAACGAACAAAATTTGTCACAATTGATCAAAATTTAACTACCACATATACACTATACAAAACATGCAATGATATAACCAAAAATCTAAAAATTACTGATTTAATTACTAATTAATTAATTGTGCTACCCTACGATGAATGATGACTCAACTGTAAAATAAACTGAGAGTCGCTCAATTGGGCCTTACCTTATTCTCCTCCGCCCAGGTGTAGATCGAAGGGGTGGCGAGGCCAAGCTTTGCAAAGGGGTTAAGCCCGCTGACGATGAGGAGAATGACCAGGATCTTGATGACGCCGAGGGCCTGCGCGACGGTGGCCTTGGCAGCGGTGGGGGGGTAATTGTCACCCTGGATCATCAGGTCGGGGTACTTCTGCTGGATGGCGTGAGCAAACTGCTCAAAGACTTTCCGGTAGCCTCATGAACTACTGCACACGCAGCAAAACCATGAGAAAGTCAGCAAAAAATTTAAACAACAATTTTATGGTTTAATTGAACAATTGAACAATTTAATCAACAATTTACGGAAACCTACAGACAATGAAGAACCTGCTCGTATTTTCAATTACAACGCAGTTCGGGCCCCTTGATATTAGATTCTTGAACCACAATGATAAAGCAAGCTTTAAAAAGAACAACTTGGAACAATTTGCCAAATGCTCTTGTTAAAGCCCCAACTATCAACATGTTCAAGGGATGGTTGGACAAATACTTGAGAACTACTAGGGGATTGAAATAAGCTAAATAAGCTTTTTCCTCGGTCAGCCGTTGGTACGGGTTTGCTCAAGCGGACCCATCCAACGGGCATCAAGTATCAAGTAATTCAACTATATTGTACACAGCACCATGAACTCATTGGATAATACGGTATGGAAATTATTTAATAATGTACGCAATGGGGAAAATTCATCGACCACGAATACCGTAAAGACATGCCTCTGACGAAAGCAGGGGGGAGGGAGGAGCATAAAACTGATCTTATGGTATTCTACGCAACAAGTCTGACAAACCAGAAGAGAAAAGTCAGGGACGGTCCGGCAAACTTAGCAAGTTTTAGCGTCGGTACGTCCTTGGCCGACTGTTTCTGTCCCTCGGCGGCGTGAAGGACGAGCAGAAGGGCGAGCAGGGGGAGGATCCGCGACCGCGGAGGGGAGGTGGCGCTGCGGCCGCGCTCCATTGGGCGACGGTATAAATAGGAATTTTTCGAATTAATTGACTTTCTATTAAATGACCACCCTTAGTTAAGTTCTTTGGGATAGAGATTTGAGAAACAACGATTATCGTTTTATTTTTATTTTGTCGAAACCATTTCAAAGGATAAAACCGACTAAATGAATTATTACTGCAGCTTCCTATTCAAAATATTTAAAGCGTGCACAAAATGTATTGCTAGCCACTTAAGCCACATAAGGCTTCCGCGGAGTTTCATTTCTGCCTCAGGTTCCTAGAAGTCTGCTTTCCAATAACGTGGAGCCTTACTCCATCCGCAACCGTGCAACGTTGCGCAAAACACAAAGACTCAACCGCAACAGTTGCATAACTACTACGCAAAACGCACAGACAATTACAGCGCCAAGCCACTTAATTGTATCCTAGACCCACAAAGGCTACAATGTCCACGACATAGGCCGACACTGTCAGATGAAATTGTTGAAATAACATTAACTCGCAATAGTTGGTTATATTAACAACGGAGAATAAGGTCTGTTGTTGATCAAAGCCTCCTATACCGACGCCACAGACTATTGACACTGCGCGCATTGCAACTTGCGAGCGGCTGAGTCCCGCGTCACGTTAGTCGCGTGTCGCACCGTGCTGCTATACACGACATGCTAGAAGGGAGAGTAGGCCGTAATAGTGTCGTGCGGGCTATAGTTACAGCAGCCTATAGTTAGAATTTCGCAGATAGCAGACAATAAGGATGCGGACGGGTCTCCCGTTTCTAAGCTATTGCAGGTTGGCCTATTCTTGCGGAATTGTTGCGTATACAGCTGCGAGAACGTTGTGTTGCTGCTGTTTGTGACATTGCGGTGCAAAGGATATTAATTAAAGATGTTGCAAAATGAACGCCAACATAATAAAGAGCTATGGAACTTAATTCTGTTCATTAGCCTATTGGATAAACATCTCTAAGAGCAACTGCCCATTTCGTTGAAACTGGCGGTAACACGCACAGACATGCAGGGGCCTATCTTCGCATAGCCTAGGTTCGTCTACACTGTTAAATAGTCATAATTATGCGCGCTTGAATCTCTAAATTCGAGGTGCTTAATTCACATTTTGTTAAGGGCCCATGAAGCAGCAGAGAAATAATGTAATCGCTTTAACTATAGCCTACGTCGGTTCCTTTGTTCCGAGAAAGGGTTAAATCATTGGTTATACTACACGCGCGTAAATTGTCACGGGCCTGGGAAATTCTTAACAAGGCGATCTGGCGCTACATCTATTTTCGATGAATCATGGATTATTTATACTAAGCCTAGCTATGCTCTGTTTTGGAAATAGGTCTATATTTAGCTTAATTGAGGAGTGGGAATCAGAAAGTCTTAGAGGCTGATTAATGAGTGAAAATCAACACCAGCGCATTCATGCATGATTCTGCTAAAAACTTGCAACTCAAGAGGCCTACAAGCGTTCTTTATTAAATCAGTAATCACGTGAAAAGGCTCGACTTAGCACACTTCGGTGAATCACCCTACAATGCGCGGCCCACACTGAGCGCAGTCCAGCCGTGCCGCCCAAGCGCCCATCACACAGACAAACCATGCTCGCCCCCGCTCCCACCGCTATCACCCTACGCCGCCCTAGCGGCGACTCCGACCTCATCATCAGCCGCCTCCCAGACACAACACCACATCCAAATCCTACCAAAGACCGCCGCCCCTCTGACGGCAACCTTTCCATCGCCCAGTCGCCCTGCACCTCCCGCCCCTCCTGCTCCCGAAGGACAACCTCCCACGGGCGGCAGGCCCTCGACGTCAGCCCCTCGGCGAGTTACGTCGGTGGAGACTCGAGCCCCGGCGGGGGGAGCACGGACGAGGGGGGAGGCAGCGCGGGGACGCTGAGTCCCTGCGACGGGAACAGTCCGGCGAGAAGGCGATCATCGTGGGCTTGTCGGGCGGAGGATGTAAGGAAGGAGCTGGACCGGTTCGGGAGCAGAATGAGGAAGGCTAGGACGAGTTTGAGGGGCAGCGCGGACTGTCTGCTGTCGAAGCTGCATCACAGGCGGAGGTCGACGGAGACGGAGTGGGAAGAGGCTGGCGGGAGGCGCTTCAACATCGAGCTGGACGACGGCAAGGTGGACACGATGACGCGCTTGCTTATTTATATAACGTCGATGTTCAGAATGTTCGAGAAATACGCTAGTTCTCTAAATCCTATAATAAATGAAGAAAAGAAGCGACTCTGTAGTCTAGTATGCAAGCCTCTGATTTTAGGTTCAATTTAGTCTATTTACAGCAACGAAACCCTTTTATGGCTAGCCACAAGTCACACGCTCATTAACTAAATGCAAAATAGTCAATTTGGAGAATGTAGCCATGTCAGCAACATCACGCTTATACAAGTATGACATCTGCATGCATTTATTATCAAATTATTGCACGCATGAATTGCACAACTTGAGCCTTTAGTTGCGTGTTTAGCACTAGACTAGACAAAATCAATTCATACCCCTAATTATTCTCCCCGCCCCTTGCCGCGCGCGTTGCAGCCCACGCGGCGCGCTGTTGGCGCTCGGCGTCGCTCCAGTTCTGTCACGGACGTGGAATGGGCCTCGGACCTCCACTGCCACAACCTCTCCACCTCCATGCACATCACCGGGCTCCAGGACGGACTCTTCACCGGGGAAATCCCTCTCCGCGACATCCCGCCAGGAGACCTCTCTATCCGCATCCGCAACGGGCGCCTCTTCATCTTCGTGCATCCATCCGTCAATCCTCCTCCTACGTCTTCCGTCGACTCCGTGGAATCCCTGGCGCCGCCGGGGACACCGGAGACCAAAGGACTGGAGACCAAAGGACCGGAGACCCAGCCGACGACCGCTCCAGTTTTACCGTGGACCGGAGGCGGTCCGACGTACATGGCGTCCATAGATCTCCCGATCTACGTCGATCCGGCGCGGCTTCAGTTCCGGATGGATGCGGACGGGGCGGCGTGGAGGGTGCAGGGGAGACTGAAGGGGGTCTGCGATAAAAGCTTCCCGTCGCCCCCCGCGGCAGAGGGTAATGGTGACGTCACGCCGATGATGACGTCATCGCTGAAATCGTCGTTGTCGGACTCGCACGGCGGAGGGCACAGGGCAGTGACGGGCGGGCAAGCGGTTTTACCAGAAATGACGTTATTGAGCGTGACTTCGGTTGCGACGTAGAATGCTAATTTCTGATCAACTCCTGGATTAAGTAGATCAGATTTGAACAGAGAATAAGGCCTCCTTTCCATATTTTGCATACAATTTTACATGCAATTTTACATGCAATTTTACATGCAATTTTACATGCAATTTTACATGCAATTTTACATGCAATTTTGCATGCAATCGTGTTAAGAAAATTACAATGTAAAATGACCGTTGTCTTGACAAAGATTTCCTTAACGGGTTTTTATGCACGGCTTGTTCCTTAACTGGGTTGCATGCGCGGCTTGTATGACCCAGTTAAGGACATTTTACATTGTAATTTTCTTGACATAATTGCATGCAAAAGTGCATGCAAAATGTGCATCGTGGAAAGAGACCCAAACGGTCTACGCTTGTATTTTTTAGATCGGCGTACATTATACATACTTAGAATGCAAATTTAAGAGCGACTCGTGGATGGTTAGATTTCAAAACATTCAAATTTAACTGAGAATAACTGACAGAACTTTTTTATTTGGCAATGGTTGGTTTAACTTAACCGAAATTGTTAGCCTGTGCGCTAAAAGTATTTGTTTTTACAAAGCTAACCTATAAGTTGTTTACCGAGTCTTAAAGATAAGAATTTAAAAATAATAATAATATAATAATAATATATATAATAATAATTATTATTATATCTGAAAAATATCATAATAGAAGAGATCATACATGTAGATTAGGAAAGCTTCATCTATGAATGACGTGCATAGAAAAAATTCTTCACTGCCCGTTGTATTGTAGCGTTAAGCTTAAGCCAGGGATTATTTAGAGGATTTTTATGATCTGCACAATGCGCGCATCTTAGTCCCCAAATGTTGAACGAATGAAATATTTCCAAAAAACACGTTGTCAAACATTGAAGGCCGTAAAATGGGCTACAATTCAATTGTCCTAACGTTAGCTTTAAATTAACAACAATACTTCGCATTTGTCGGCGAGAGGCTGTCAAAATAGCTCTTAAATACATACCCACAATAAGGTTACAAAGCGGCGCACGCGCTACGGTAATGACAATACTTCTGTCCTTCCTGTTTCCGAAACCGCGCTGTCGCCCCCCGGAACGAAGACGTGACAAATTGTTTCTATTCTAGAATCGCAGCGAATATCTTTGCCCCCCCCCCACCCCTCCCCCCCCCCACCGCTTGAGTCCCGCATAACGCGATCAATGCGAGCGGTGTTTACGACATGCTTCACAACATAGGCGTCTTAAAATGATGAGTGAGTGAGGATGCATACCCCCACCAGCAAGATAAGTTTTTTTTCTATGCTCATTTTTTAAAAGTTAAGCAAATAATTCGAAAATTTAGCAAAAAGTGAGTCGTCCCCCTTATGATCCCCACTGGTTAATTTGCATCCCCCTACTGGTAATTAAGAATAAGAAAAGTATTTGCTTTTTTTACATAATTTCTGTCAGCACCCCCTCCTCCGGTCGCAAGCTCTTTTTCGAGAGATAAATGCAGATCACCCCTCCACCAACAATTCCTGGAGCCGCCCCTGCTTCACAACCGCCCTCAGGTTTATATGTGCGACCGGATTCGCGTCTTCCGGAAGAAGTCAACAGCGAGAGAAGTTGCGACGCCAAAAGATTTTCCCGGAAAACTCAGTCGACCTCTTGAACAGGAGATGGATGGGAACGACACACGAGGGATACATGCGCTAGCAGGGAACGGTCTAGGCTCTTGAATAAGGGGAGGGAGTGTTTCTGGTTCTTGAGCCCTGTTAAATAGGCATGTTGGCAGTATCGGTGAACACTGAAACTTTGGCTCGCAGCAAGCAGGCTTGTTCAGATGGCCATCGAACTGTAGGCCAATTCAAATTCAAAATTCAAGGCATTTTATTTTAGACGTCTGAGCGATAACGATGCATGAGATATAAAACGTGAAAGTCAAAAATGCTGACACACAGGCGCTGAGCGATCACTCTCAGCGCAGACTAACGTGTGCCACTCAGTGTTACTCACACGACATTGTACAGTGTCATGTAGGCTACAGTGCATGGAGCATTTGCTTTATAATTATCTGCTCTGTGTAGGTCACGTGTAGGTGAAAGTTCAAAAACGGTTACATATTAAAGGCAGCTTTATATAGATCATAGTACAGTGTAACTACAGTTACGCGTAAAATATCAGCGTAAATCAGTTTGTCATAATATATTCATAAATCAATGTGTAAAACTTACACTGATTAAAGATATGGCATCAGCACATGCAGCCTTTGAAGTATAGATTCAAAGATTAGTCTTTTATTATTAAAAACGGATCAAGTAAATTAGATATGAGTTTTGATCGGAATACAGCAGTTGATGTGGCTTTCACAGTTTCTGAAGACAACGAATTCCAGGGAATTATAATTCTTTTTGAAAAACAGTGTAGGCGTGAGTCCAATAGTGACACATAGCTTTTTAATTTCCATTTATGACCTCTAGTATTATGGCATGACGAGTCTACAATAATTATTATTTTTGAAACATAAAGTGTCATTTTTTGTAGTTTATTGACCGCGTGTAACACACAAGGACTTTATACATGTACAGTCCGGTTCTGTGCAAGAGAGCCGGCACAGAACCGCTCCCCCTTTTCTTTGGTCGCCTTTTACTACAAGCCGGGGAGCTCTGGGCTGCAGGCAAATTCTTTGTTCCCCGGCCTGCAGTGTCCTGTAGTGATGTAATAATTGTAATGTAAAGTAACATAAACTTATCATTTCACCAAGTTGGTAAACTATTATACGGTTGACGGTGTTCTATATTGTCTACAATAAAGGACTCTTCCAGATTCTATTGTATTGTATATATTGCGTTGTAAAATGCTAATCATGAATTATAGGCTACTAGGCCCATACAGCAATCGTTTGTTAATTTTTTTTAAATTAGGCCTTGGCTATTCTGGTCGTTTTTTGTTAATGGCCGACGTTAGCCTACCAATGTGTATAGTTTCAGCAGTTCCAGACTGTAATAGTGACGCCTGTGAGCGCGGTCAGCTTATTTCAATGTTATGCAATACCTGCAGGCCTACATCGTACTGTAGTAGGCTACATAGTCTATCGTCAACGTCATGGAGCTGTCGTTGAACATCAAGGATCCCGGTTCTCCAATCATGGCGCACTTTGAGTTCACGGAAGTAAGTTTTTGTTCGACAGATAATTATTAGTTTTCAGCCCCACCGCTCAGAAGCCGCGTTTCGTCCATCCGAGTGTATGCGGCACGTTGTCGGATGTTCCGACTCGCAATAAGAACCGTCACAGATCATCGTTACAACGCTGCTGCTGGTCTATACATGTATCGGCCCGCGGACCTTAACGGGACACCGCCGTGTCATTAGTCATCGACGACATGGCACTGTGGCCGTAGGACAGTGAACCGATGCTCGGGCTGGAAGTTAGAGGCTGTGGGTTGATAATAAGCACTGTTGTTTGCGTGGGATGCACCAACGTACAAAATTCAATTCAATTCAATTCGATTTATTAATCTATATACATATACATATATATATATACATATATATATACATATATATATATACATATATATATATATATATATATTTATATATGGTCATGTAGCCTGCTCAAAGTAGCAAAATGCATAATGCAATAATGACTTTAAAATGTACGCTAAGCAAACATAAGATGAAAAATGACGACAGGATTCTTCTCGGAACCCAATAAATCACTAATTTCATTAGCGGTTAGATTGCAGCCGCAATAGTAGCAGAAGTAAACGTGACTTTCTTTCAACTATAGACAGCATCCAACAACAGGTTTATCAATCTGTTTATACAATTTGACAACCGTACCGATACAGCTTCCGTTCGTGTTCAAAATTTGCGCTAGTTGAAGCAGCACAACAATAAGAATTATTCGTCTGTGCTTTCTGAACGCCCCCCGAGCAACAGTTACAGATACCGCGTACTACATGTATGGGCCTACTTATGGGCCTAGTCCAGTAACTCGTCGGACGCAATTGGTGGCAGGAGGCCCGCGTTCTCAGAAGGTCACGTGACCTCGCTTAGTCCCCGCTGTACGCTTGAGCAAGCGCTACGGACGTTAAACTGACATGAAGGCCACGGGCTCTCGATTCAACTACGCCACTGATGCCACTCCTTGGGATATATCACTAGATTTAGGAATATTTCGACGATTGAGGCATCTGATTTTTAGCTAAATCCCCAGACATCTGTTGAAATTTTGTAGAAAATGACAAACTTTATAATTGATGCTGGAGATGTTTTAGTCAAAAATCCAATCTAGGGATATTTTTGGCTGAGATAGCTAGAATCTAGGGATATAATTATCCAGTTTTGTTCGGTAGTATCGCTAAACGGCGCCTTTGCTCTCTGGCCCAGCGCGATCGTCCACGTGACCGCGTAAATAACAATAACAGTACTGAGTTAACGCCCATTTCGCAGTTTAGTGACGTCAAGGGCATCCTTGAGCCCTGACAATGCTGTTTGCGGCCCACTCGCGCTGGACGATAAGGTTATCTGTCAGGGTTCAGATCTTGAAAACGACGCGGCAGTTAAGATAACGCTTACTTTAACAAGTGTGGCTTATTATGTGCATCGGTTTTTAAAGAAACGACATCCATAATTATAATAGTATGCAATAGAACCACGCAATAGCGTGGTTCTATTGCATACTTGGAGAGAAGAGGAAAGTCTGACACTAACTGACAACGACTGTCATTATGACACGTTTAAACAGTGCCATCAAGAGTTTTTAGTGCATTCAAAAGCATTTTATTTTATTTGAACTCGAATCGTTTCGATCGCTCTACGTGCATGTAGATGTCGCCAAACTATTGCATGTAATTCTGAGCACTTTTATTCACCACCAAAGGGAAACAAGACATTAAACGTCACAATAAAATACAAACAAGCAATGGAAATAAAATACCAGAGATAATGGAGATAATAAACTCGAAGCTGCGTGTATAACAGCGTCAATGAGAAACAGATGAACACCACGGAGAGACAAACAGATAAACACCACGGAGAGACAAGCAGATGAACACCACGGAGAGACAAACAGATGAACACCACGGAGAGACAAACAGATGAACACCACGGAGAGACAAACAGATAAACACCACGGAGAGACAAGCAGATGAACACCACGGAGAGACAA
>JAQIWG010006180.1:0-13600 GCA_034695025.1 Chamaedrilus cognettii | reverse complement strand
TCAGTGGCGTAGCTACATAGGAGCAATTGGAGCAGCTGCTCCGGTCGGGATGATTATAGTGACGTTTCCAATTTGTCCAAATTCGTTGAGTTTTTATGGGAGGAAGGGGGGGGGGAGATGGCATGGCAGCTACTTGATTACAATAGCGCCCATATGGAGACTGCGGCACTTGAAAATTTTTGAGCGCTACGTGCGTATTTTGTCCACCATTCTAACAGTCCAACAATTTTTGGACACCGCTTCAGATACAAAAATTAGCATGCCCCTTTGGTCCAACAATAAATAATAAAATAGGCCTACAAATTTGCTCCGGTCGGCAAAAAAAGTCTGGCTGCGCCACTGACCCTTTTTATCTAGAATTTGTGCCCTTTTCAGTTCAGTGTCCCCCTGCCCCTGGGACCTTCCGGGGGAATTTGTAGTCGTCTAAAGATAACCAATACTAGCGAAAATAATTATGATGCTATTCATTGTATACAAGTACACATCATTTTCTATAGTCCAATGTTCACCGAGAATGTAGTTCGTACTATGCAAGTTAATGCAACATAGTATATGCTTATACCAAAAAATTTTGCTTGGATGAGTTTTAAATGAAGCAAGTCCGTTTTTTGTTTTCACTTCTCAACGTGGACTGCAATATGAAGTTACTTTTATTCTTTTGCCGCTTAGTTCTGCTGTTTCGTTCGAGTGTGAGGCAATGCGGTGATGCTTCACTTTACTCAAACTAGGTACGAAAGCAGTTATTTAATTCAATCGAGGTGGGAGCACGCGCAAAATGGGTCTATTTCAACATCGTCTGATCGAAAACGGAATGCGCTTCTTCAAAAATCAAATAAAACTAATATAATGGAAAAGTCCGTCTAAAGGAACCACTGCAGCTGAAATAATATATCTTACATTTGCCATTTTGACTGCTACGTATCGTAATAAAAATTAACAAATTAAATTAAAATAAAAAGGAAACCGTTACGATTCAAAGTAATATCACATTCACTTACACGCGCCACGGAAGTCTCGGGCCCTGCCGTGTAGCGCACTTTGCCTTTCCTTTTCCCATTCTCTTCGGAGGTTCCTTCCTCATCCTTCGACATCTTACTCGTCTCTTCTCCATCCAGCTCAAAACGAGATGGCGGCATGTTCAATGCTGATGCCCGAGATCTTTCATTCATACGCCGTCGAGCTAAGACAACGCCCACTATGATGGCAACGATTATTAACAACCCTCCACCACCAGCGCAGAGGATTATTGCCCAGACAGAAAATCCAGAGGATTTCTCAATGCATTGCTGATCGTTTGAAGACAGCTCGTAGCCAGCGAAACAAGTCATGCATTGAACTGTAGATGATGTTGTATCATATGCACAGGAGCAGCAGTTGGCTATGATGTCGGAGCAAAGGCGACATTGCGGAGAGGCGCTGGTTAATGTTAATTGGACGGTGCTTGTCGCAGCGTGAGACGATATGACGTCACTTTCTCTTGTAGACGCTCTTGTAGATGATTCACTACTGCTTGGCGATTGTGGCTCGGCTGCAAACATATCGAATTCGTCAAAAGTTAACAACACCAGTTAACAACAGTTATAGCTTAGTATCAACATAATAGTTGTCATCAGCAGATCAAAATAGGCATACATGTAGCCATTAAATCCATGAAGCTAGATGTCACAATAGGCTTATTTATTTTTTACAATTACTTTAGTAACTGACAAAATTTGGTGGTCATTAAGCCAATTTTTTTTAAACCAGCAGATAACTCTCAGATATAAATGACAAAATTCGAGAGTTCAAGGTAAGCCTGAAGAACCAAAGTTGATCAGTAATCAACAGCAAATACAAACAAAAAGCTGCGTTGCGCTGTTACAAAAAGCTGCGTCGCGTGGCTACATGGCTTACTTACCCCTAGCTATCTTTGAATATCAGAGGTTAAGCCTTATGCATTCAATGGCATATTGCCATTATACATGTAACCTGCTGAGTGCTGATGACCATTAGGCTCTCTATGTCTATAACAATATTAGGCTATTGAAATCGTATTGAAGAGTTAATTAAATGATCACGGGCCTAGATATCACAATCGAGTCAAGAGAAGGCATTAGGATATTTGGATGAAGAGTTAAACAAGTACGAATCCTTAATACAACCAGGAAGCAAAATAGTTAGGCTTAGGCTAGCATGGATTCTGTACAAGTAGCTGAATTTAAATCTAGTGAAATCATTATTAAAACTAATAACATTGTCAAGCGGTGTCTTCCTATTGCTGCAGCATTCCTGAAGAACACTTCAAAACTTCAGTTGAACTGGTTTTTCAGAACAATTCTAACAATTAGTTACAGTGATCTAGGTTTACAAAAATGTACAATTCGATACGATCAAAAGGCATAAATTCTGTTGATAATCAAATTCAATAGATAAATCTATCACCAAACTTTTACAGCTAGAAGTAGTAACCTATTTAATAGACCTAATTATTATCAGTGTCAGGAGCGGAGAGCCATTAAAATTTAATGGGGCAATCTCTAAATTTTGGGGCACTGCGCAACACCGAAACAAATCTCGCAACCGGGGGAAGCAAGGTATAGCTCTTTTGACAAGACTCAAATTTCTTTCAAAAGATCAAGAGACTCAAATTTAGTTCAAACTCATTGAGGTGGAAGATTAAGACGAAACAAGATTACAATTATTGTTCTATATCTCTCATGAATTTTGGCTATAAAATGCAGGACGATTTAGGCTTTGTAAAAACATTCTTAATTAGTTATGCGTGCAAATTGATTTTGATTTATTATTGTTGTTGTTTGTTCTACAGACCTCGATGGCAAAGAAAAGTTAATGATGTTAATCACCGGCATACGTGTACAGACAAATAATGAGGCTGACCTCAGTGTTTCGTTGCCGCCTCGGTTATCTTGAAAAATTTCATACTCACTAATCACTATCATAGGCGTGACTTCCTATGGTGACGGTGGTGATTCGTGACCACCACTTTTTGAAAAGTGGGCGACAATCACCACCAATTTTGAAAAGTGATGATAGTCACCACCACTGATTAAGTCTGACCCGGTCAAAAGTTAAAAACCTGAATGTGTCTGAAGTGCTAGTTACAAATCAGAGCTGCTGTGACCAGCTCAGAGCAGCTCAGAGCTGCCCAGAGCTGCTCTGAGCTGCTCAGAGCTCTGGGCAGCTGAGAGCAGCTCTCCGGAGAGCGGAGAGCTGCGAGCTGTGAGCGGAGAGCGGATCGCTGCAGTGCAGTGAAATATGGGACACCCCATGCGGAGTCACTATCATGCGTGCCGAAGCCGCTCGCGATTGATTGATAGTGTCCATTGTCAGATCAAACGGCCTCACATCGCTTACTACCGGTTTGTCCATTGCTAGAGGATTGGTCACTCTTTGGCAAGGCCATTCGCCTCACCAGCTTGGCTTTCGCTTCAGTGATGACTGTACGTTAAGGCCTTGCCATTTTGTCACCACCACTGTTCAGGTCAAAGTTTCGCCACTTATCGCTATGACTGCTCATTACAACTAACTAGAGCCTTATCTTAGTGCGCAGTCGATACCGAATTCTGCAGTTGTGAATGCTGACGCGCAGTATTTAAAATGTGTATTATTCATCAGCCTTTTGTACTTTAGTGATCGTGTGTAGCACTAAAGACTATCAGTTCGATTCTGTGCAAGAGAGCGGCGCCTTTTACGACTAGCTCGGGTAGCTCTGGGCTCCAAGCCAATTCTTAGTTCCCCGACCTGCAGGGGTTTTATTCATTGACATTACAGATACAAATAATTATACTGAGATATTATAAGATCTCTACGGATACGGATATTATAGGTATAGGATATATACGCATTCGTAAAAACAACCTCATTAAAAACAAGTCCCTTCATTTTGCAGTTCTAGTAACGATCCAACCGTATAGAGCATAAGCATCGTCAAGTATGACTTCAAAAACCCACACCCTCACGCGCTCGCAAGGTCTGCAGACTGCATGGGAAGTAAAAAGTCTCTACCCTGGAGAAAAAGTTGAAGGAGTAGGCTAATCAATTGAGAAATAGAGAGAGGCATGAGTAGACATGGCAAAGAATCGGGAGGTATGGGGGAGTCTCATCCAACCTGTCCAACCTGTGCTAGCATGGAAAAGCGGACGTGAAACGTATATGATGGCGATGACGATGATGAAAGAGAGACCATTTTTATGTTCATAATTCTACATGTGCATTGTCCTTAATTAACTTTTACTATGCCCTATAATATTACTCACTAGTATCCGCCATGACGGCCAAGTTGACGTTGACGATGTATCCGGGGGGACACGGCTCAGTGCCCACGGTAGGGGGGGGGCCACAGTTTCCACCCGACTGCCCCTCGCACGCCATCCCACATGACTCGCTGTGGGGAATCTGCGACATCGCTGCGACATCTCTCGGTATCGACGCGCTCTGCAAAAATTCAAACTAGTCTGATATAGGCCTAATTGCCGTAACTGCATAGTGTTGCCAGTTGACATTTCATGATAATTTAATGATAAATACCAGGCAAGTTTTGAGAGAGAAGATGATATGGACTAACTAGTAGCCGATTGAATATCACTTGATCAATATCATTTGACTCTATATATTATACACCTAATAATTCAATCGGCGGACACTATTGTCAATTATTATTAAGAATAATAATTTACCAGAATTATTATTAATTAGTGTCTAATTGTTCCTGCGGGGCCTATGTGGGCATCATCAAGGCCTATAGGCCTACGTATTTATACATGTAGGCTAGGCTACATGCAGAAATTAAAATCTTGTATGCATGCATATGTACGTGTACATGTACCTGCAAAGCCTTCAAGCCGAGCACGCAGAGTGATAGCCAGAAAACCCACGCCATGTCGTCGACTGTACAATGGTGAAGCTGGCCCAGTTATTCCCTCACGTCTTATTTTAATCGCAAGAGCAGTCAAAAGTTGCGCAGCAGTAGCCTACGAACAACGAAGACTGGGTTCAAAACCTCAGAGGCTGACGCCCAGGCCCGATGACGCTGGCGAATCTTTAGAGATTTATCCTCTTACAATCTCCGTGATGTTACAGTTTCATTTCTGTTCGCTTATGAATAGGCCTCATCATGCAGACTTCGTCGAGTTGTGAAACTGTAAAGACTGATAATCTGCCACTAACAGTACTCCAGCAGCTTGCTCTGCCTGTTGTTTAATCCAATCGGTTTTACATTGTAGTCTAAACCACACGGAGCTGTACGCCTACATGAGAAGGCTGCATATTTCTGCATTCATGAATGACCTTATGCCTTAGGCCTATGGCCTGCACTAATAAGTCATGTGAATACATCATGAATAATTATCTCACTTAATAATTATCTCACTGAATTTAGATAGGACTACATGCCTAATGGTCCTGCGGGGACTAGGTTACTCAAATTCAGTCGTACATTGTAGCCGTTATTATACGGCCTACTGCAAACTACGCACTGTGTTGTACATAGGCCTACATTGTACATGTAACGCATTTAGGCCTACCACAACCCACGTCAGTACACTATATAATTAGGCGTAAAAACAGATAGGGGGTGCAATTAACCAGGAACCTGACCATGCGTGCATGACAGGCTTACAGCCTTACAGGGTATTCTGATCTTTGATCGCTTATTTTGGCTGATATCACTTGCATCATCGCGAAGGCTATACGGTATCGGTTTCGGTGCTCGCTCATCAGTATAGGCCAAATACTCAGACTACATATTTGTATTCCATTAATTTATAAGTAGGCTTACTGTTCTACTCAAACATGTATGCGACAGTATGCCTATAGTCTAATAGGCCTAAGCACACGCAAACTACTCCCTCGTTTATTTCTGTCTGTTCAATTAAGCTACAATATAGCCTATAGCAATTTGTAGCCTACTTCGATTTCCTTCGTACAATGTACATACAATGTAGCTTCATTGAGCCCATGGGGCATAACTTCAGGCCTACAGTAGTTTATTTTTTGTCAAACTTAATAATAAATTAAACTGTACTACGGGATTGTAGCTGAGATAATTTGACACAAGTTCTGACAATTTCATTGCCTAAAGTGCTACGATTCGAATACGCATCAATAAGTTACATGTAGGCCAACTTTCATTGCGGTTTCAGTTCAATATTGCAGTTCAACCCTATACCTTTTCATTCTTCATAATTTTTAATAATCCATGATTTCTTTGCCATTTTCATTTTAAATAATGTCATAATTAGAATTATATCCTACTTCAAGCTAACGTAGGCCTACTTTCTACTCCACATTGTCATGTACATTGTACATGTAGGCTTACAATCACGTGTAGGCCTACATGTAGGCATGCTTGAAGATTGCCCATAACTGAAAATTTAAATGCACATTGCGATGTTTATTAATTTTGTAGGCTATAGGCTAGGACTACATGTAGTCTAATCGCTTGCAAATCGGGCCTCAACTATCTGTATTGATGGTAACTAACTGACCGTAAGGTCAAGACACTTTGCCGATGGCCTATTTAGACCAGTGCGCTCTTATCTAGAACTAGGCTATATAGCATAATCTAGGAGATCAGCTTATCTGATCAATACGGACAGGACTGTCAGGACTTGGTATTATCAACGACCACTAGAAAAAGACTTTTGGTTTTTATGCGGCCTCTATAGTCGCTTATTCGTGAAGGCCATAGGCTGCGATGTAATGTAATGTACCTGGCACCTCTGTAGTCAAACCACGTGTAGCTGTTGTGAACTACGAAAGCCTGTAACTATAGACGTCCATTGCTAAATCCAATTTATGACATTAATTTGTAACGTCAGATTTATGACATTAATTTGTAACGTCAGATTTATGAGCTACGACAATTTAGCTCTGCATAATCGTTATAAACATTATGCTAAAGCGACGTCAATTCTATATATGTAGCTACAAGGAAGTAGATTCAACAATAATGCGTCCAATGGCACCATATTGACATGCAGGCTTACAGCCAGTGGGTGACTTTCGACTTAGAAAGTCATCCACTTGGAAAAATGATGGAATTCAAAAGCAGTTACAATTTGTTAAGTTTTGATTGTCACGATTACAGCAGCTAGTGTAGCGTAACCACGTTTAAAATCCGGAGGGATTGAGACTTAACGCGTCATGTCAATCTGGATAGATAAAATATCTATGCTATTTTATATCTTATATAAAAAATCTATGATATTTTATCTATCTAGAATCCATATTTTGAAAATATGACGCAAAACAGTTGAGAATCACGTATAGTAAAAGATATTATTGTCTTAAATGATGGTTACAAAGCACCAAGTTTCATGCAATGAAATTGATTGAAAATGACTTTAGGAATCAATTTTAGAAGCGCGATGCTCATAGAATGCAAAATTACAATTCATGTAGGTTAACGTTACTGATGTACTATATGCTTACTATTTTGCTCTTAGTTCATTGTAATGAAACACTTTAAAATTCTCTCAGAATATATCAGCTAACAACTATGACAAAAGGCTGCATGCCTAGTGTATATATACATTATACAACGAATGCAACACAATCTTAGAAGCAACAATCTACATTGAGCAATGCTGAGATTTCATTTTGTTCAACGTATAAAAACCTGTTGTAAAAGATATGTCATTGTCCAAATTGGCGCACCATCAAGTTAACCGGGACGCATAGCAGATCCAAGCCCTGTTACAGTACAGTTCCGCTATGGCCACTGTTCAATGTATATCTATCCTAAACCTAACCATAACCTGAAAACTGAAATTCTCAAAAAGAACAGCATGGATTTTCATAAAGGTCAGAGCGGAACTGCACTGCCATAGTGACTTTAACAATTTGTCAACCGGGACATAGCAAAAATGTTTTTTAAATACGTCTAAACGGAAAAAAATCAAGAATGTTTAATACAGCATATAAAAGATAGGTTAAATATTTTCACACAGTTAAATAGTTTATAACAATAAATCTCAGTCTTAAAAAAAACCAAAATGATCTTGAAATTTAAGCTCTGAAACTGTCAATATGAAAAACATAAAAATACAGAAATCTTAAAGTTGCATTTAAATAACAACTTCGTAGTTCAATGTACAGAGAATTCCACAAAAAATATTATACCCTTATCATGTTACGAAAAAAATACAAATCTTTTGAGGCGCAGTACAATGAAAAACTCAGAACCAGTAAAAACGCATCATCTTTAACTGTCCTGAAAAGGCACATTTTTGACCTACTTCAGAAATATCGTCCACAAACAAAGAAGATTACGCTCAGGGACGAATACCAAATGTTATGAAGACGAATCAAAGCAATCAATCTGAATTACAATAAAAAAAAAATTAATATCTTAATCAATCTAATATTACATCATTTTATTAAACGAAGCTACACAAAGAATCAACAATAAACGTCACGTCACGTAAATTAGAAGTTGTAAAGGCTATGTTAGTTTTATGAATGTTTAAATGATATGGAATGAGAGCTCATAAAAGAAAAAAACCACAAACTGAGTAACAATATAATGACTATAAGACCTCACTGATTTATCTCAATTTGATATACTCAGTGTCATGTGTTAAAGCAGAAATATAAAAAAAGATATCTAAATAAATTGATAAAAAATATTTAAATTAATTTCATTAAAAGTCATTCTTCTATATGAAGCAAGTAAGTAAAAAAAAGTAATTTTTGTTACACCAAAAGTAAACGGCATCGATGCACAAATCAGTCAATATTCAAAGGGTGCTCTGAGAGTGGCCATTCGCTCCTGAATTCTCTGCACATAACTTCTGTGCCTACAATGACAAATTGTAAATTTGTAAATTAGCACAATGATAAAAGTAGGTTTCTAGAAGTTAAAGTACTTTACTACTGATTTACAAAATTGACTAACTGAATTGTGACATAAAATAGGACTTTTACATTATGGACCAAAAAGCCTTAGTTCATCTTTGCAACATTTCGTGCATAATAGCTTAAGGGTCTTAAGGTATCTACATTTGTACAAGCCAAAAGAGGGATTATGCTCATTTCAGCATAATTATGTCACTATGTCACAGGATCACAGGTAGCCTATTATTTTACCTGATACATGAACCATAAAGTGGTGAAATTTTACGCAAATTCAGTACTTTGATTCAATTTTCAACCAATTTGTTCACGCTATATGGGGAAGTGCGCAAGTTTGTGGTAAAAAGTTTGTTGACAACCCTGTAGGCTACATATGATAGAGTAAGAGGGTATTTTTAACAAGTGAATTAAAAGGGTCTTAATATTATCATAGTTTCAACATTAAAACTAAAATCTGTTCGTAGACTATAAAGTCAAATGTTGTAAAATTAAGAAATAAATAAATAAAACTTACAAAAACAGTATCTAAACATATAATGTCTACTGACCGTTCTTTCAGAAGTTTCAACTCAAATTCTTCATCCTTCTTCAGTTTCTCGAGAAAACCAATCAGCATCGCTTCAGGAAGATTAACGTATTGCGCAACCTGAATAATCAATGCTAATTTGAAAATGAAATTAAACACCAAACTATTACTGAATTTCATATATCCCTAATGCTGCATTCGATATTTTAAACTGCACATTTTGGGTTTATAACTACACATAAAACTAACTAACCGCCTTTTTTTTCTAATTTTAAAATCCTTACCTACAAAATTGCGATACATTCCAAATATTCATTACTGTAAATTTAATGAAAAAAATTTCTAACATAATATTTAAGCCCTACGAATCCGCATTTAAAACTCTATTATATGTTATAGCCTGAGCTGGGGTGCCTTTTGATGTAGAGTAGTTTTTTCCTATTGTTCTCTGAATTGTTCTGGGGAATTTATACTAGCATTGATTGTTGTGATAGAGCTAGGCCTACTGTTGCCTATTTAACTCGCTTGGCTTTACATCCATGGCCAGGCCTACCAGATTGTACTAATAGATGTAGTTTCAAAGAGAAATTTCCTTTCAAGTCGATTCTTTTTACAATATTGAAACATACATTATTTTTCAAGCCTCAAACTATCAAACAGTTAAACTTCTGCATTATCAGACTAGACGCGCGGCCTTGCGCCGCAGCGCGGCCGCGCTCGCGGCAGTCGTTGAAGTTCTCGCAGTGTGTGCGCTTCAAGTCAGAATCAGCGTCAAGTGTGAACCTCGCAGCGATGCTGCATCCAGTTTTTATACTACAGCGGCTAGGCAGCGCAGTGTCTGTAGCAAGTAAACTTTCCTAGCTGACCACTGGCCTTTAGTTAGCGGCTGAGTCACTTCCGAGAACCCAGCATACACACTTAGCATGTAATTACATAGATTTTATCACTAATTATACTGACAGGTAATCTTAGGCTTCTACAGGCGGCCAAACTCAAAGACAGTTCGTCTCCTGAACTGAAATTTTCTAAGTTAAATAACAGATACCGCATTCAAATCTTCTACAGGAGTAAACTTTCCTAGCTGACCATTGGCCTTTTGTTAGAGGCTGAGTCACTTCCGAGAAACTGACCCAACATAGAAATTACATAGATTTCATCACTAACTATACTGACGGTAATCTTAGGCTTCTACGTATATGCCTAAAACACAACTGAAGTTTAACTAAAAACAAAACTTTGCTTAGCCTTAATCACATTGGAAAGCTAACTCGTTTGCAAATTCACATTGCATTCATATTGCTTGTTCATCAACACTACAGACTTCTGACCGCCACAAGTCAATCTCTGCAGCAGTGCTATTTGCAAGGCCATAACAAAATATTCATAATAAAAGCTAATATCCAACTCAATACTTAAGTCCTAGAGTTAACAGAAAATATGAAAGGGATAGAAGCATTTGAACTGTGGGTATAGAGAAGAATGGAGAAGATAAACTGAAAAGAGAAGAAAACAATGAAGTGGTACAGAAGAGAGTGCGGGAAACAAGGACAATGATTGAATGAATAGTTAGAAGAAAGAAAAACTGCATTAGACACGAAATAAGAGGAGAGAAATTGTTAGGAGATGAGACGGAGGAAAAAATGGAGGGCAAGAGAGGACCGGGAAGGCCACATATATATCGGGATGATAGACGATCTGTTAGAGTATGCAGAGATGCAGAGAAGGGCCGAGGATCGGCTAGGGTAGAAGCCAGTTTGGACGCCAAGGACCTGCTATGTGACAGAACACTGAAGAGGAAGAAAGTTGATAGATATCTACATTGACCTGTTCATTAATGTCGTACACACGACTCTTCTCCATGATGAACAGTTTGAACTCATCTTCGCTGGGCCCATGAATCACGCGCTCCGTCAGCGGGTACTCGGACTCCTTCAGAGTCAGTGTCTCTACACAAGGCACACAAAATCAAAAATAGTTCTGCGATTATTATCAAAAACGACAACACAAACATTACAATAAGAATCAATCAATCGAACGGTTTATTTCACATGATCATACAGAACCGTTTAAAGACATCAATTATGTGAAAAAGAAACATTTTCACCCTTTGGAATGAAGCGTTTTAAAAATGCTTTTTAAACGTTTAATTTAAACGTTGATGCTATAATATTTTATGATTAATATTTATGCTATGATCATACTGTATAAGTGCAAGCTAATTCATTACCGATTAGAATTGATTCAGTTACCCATTCAATTCTAAAAAATTATATCTTACAACGAAACGCTATTACTGCAGAATACTATCGTAACGCTTTCCATCGGCATATGCGCTTTGATCACTTAAGTTTATATTATTCAACATTTATATCATAAAAAAAGCAAGTGTATGCTGAATTTTTTTTAATTTCAAGTAATTTGCAGAACGTACCTAACATTATGATTATTGCTAAATTTACATACTAAAGAATAGCAAACAAACCTCCATTACATTTGACGAGAACCAAGCAAAAAATATCTGGACTATTCTCCACCTGTAAGAAATCATATATTAAATCTATATCTTGCGATCAGTGCAGTGTGCAACTTAAGTGCTTATTGAATTTCATATTTCAAACAATGTGAAACAAATTAAAAAGACCTTGCAATATGTTTAAAGCGCACGACATTTGTTACAATTGCAATGTTTTTAATGCATTTGCAGAGGTCTGATGCGCGACAAAACAATACAATTTTTATGCAATACAATGTACACTTTCTGTAATGTGCTTCACACAAGATAGGCATAAATATGTACAATCTGAGTTCATACCACCTTATTTTAAATGTAGTCTTGTAATATCTTGATAATAGAAAAGTCTAAACTAGGCGACACATCCAGCATATATGTGAGATTAGTGAATGTTCAACAAGCAGTTCAAATGTGGACGTGGAGAAGAAATGGAACAAATTAGCTGGACAGAGAAGAAAACAAACGAGGAGGTACTAAGGAGATTGGGAGAAACCAGAACAATGTTACGGATGTTAACCAGATGAAGGAAAAACTGGATCGGGCATTAAATGAGAGGGAAGGGCCTACTGAAAATCGTCATGGAAGGAAGAATGGAAGGAAAGAGGGGGACAGGAAGAAAGCGAATGGGAATCATAGATGATTTGATTGGGAAGGAAACGTATGGAGTGCTGAAGAGAAGGGCCGAGGAAAGGTCAGAGTGGAAAAGTTGAATGCCAGGGACCTGCCACGCGGCAGCACACTAAAGAGAGAGAGAGAGCCATTAGACTGACCTTGAACTTGTCAAGGAGCAATCGCACAACTTGTGGAGCCGTGTTTTTGCTCGTCACATTCACACTCGTCACGCTTCCATGAGAAGGAATGAAGAGGCTCGTCTGAAGACAAAAAAAGCAAGATGGACCATCTTTCAATCTAACATTCAAGACTGTTCCTTGCTAGCATTACCTTGACGCATTTATATTCTCATTTATGTGAGCGTCTGCGCTATAGTCTTAAGCTAAACAAATCCCGTACAATAATATTGCAATAATTGGCAAGCTCTAAAGCATAAAAAATTTAGCCTATGTACGCATCTTAGAGCACAAGGCACATATCACCATGTTACTTTATCAAAAACGATCAATGACCATTCAACATCAAATCAAACCAAATCAAATCAAATAGCTTTTATTACAAACACACAGTGTAGGTTAAAAGCAAGTAAGTGTTCTCTAAAACGTGTTCATAACTCCGGACAACAGGCGCTGAGTGCGACACACCCAGAGCGCGCTCAAGTTGCCCGGCCTTTGCAAATGTATATATTGTCACTTTTGAAGCTATGGTATGTTGCACTATTTCGTTAAACAAAAAAATGACATTGTCAGCTCTGTGCTGTACGGTTGACAATATCAGCGGACATTAAATTAAGCAGTAATATATCATAGCGCTGCCTTGTAGGTATTACCTTCGCATCGTACAAATCACCTCTGCATTGAACATTTTATCACTGCATCAGTCTGGATATCACTAGCGTGGTCCTGTCGATATTACCTTCGCATCGTACAAATTGCTCTGCATTGCAGATATTACCACAGCGTTGTAGTCTAGATATTAATAGCCCTGAATTTTTGTTCACACTTTTGCAAAGTACAAATTACCAGTGATATTTTGCTGCAGTCGAATTAGAAGTTGAAGTATAATTATTAACCTAACTGCAGCAAAAACCGAAGTAG
>JAQIWG010006179.1:0-13600 GCA_034695025.1 Chamaedrilus cognettii | reverse complement strand
TTTTATTTGTTTTAAATTTCAGTTAGGATAAGATTTCAGAAAATCTTAAGAAATGTACGTAAATGAGGCCCCTGATCTCTGTAGACCGTTTACCTTTAATGTGCAATTAGCTTCTAAAATTAAATTAGTAAAACATTTGTGTAATCGTGAATGTCAGGCTAGAGATAAATTGATAGAACTAATATTCGATGAAGCGAACTGTGTGAATATATGAATGTACTAGATTAATTGAAGCATTATGGAGTAATTTCTTTTGAATAAAGGTACTTACTGTGCTCAGAATCAGTTTTTTTAGCACATTACATTTATTTATTTTAAAGTTAGGTTGTTGAAATACGGAATTAATGCGGCATTGAGAAACATGGTGAATGCAAAAAAATTAGCGCTGATGCAATTCCTGCAAATGTTGTTCAAGTTGTATGAGATTTGAATGGTTATGTAATGCCAGGGACAATACAGCCTATGGTGCATGATGAAGTGCCCTCCAGCATGCATCCAGACAAGCCTTGAGAAGTTGAGATGCGTAATTGCGTACGCTAGGGTGTAGCTGTACCTTACCAGTTCTATCATCATAAATACCATCGCCCACATTGATACGCTAGGGTGTAGCTGTACCTTACCAGTTCTATCATCATAAATACCATCTCCCACATTGGTACGCTAAGGTGTAGCTGTACCTTACCAGTTCCATTACCCCCCTCTCGTAGTTTATAGAGAAGCCTAACAAACATTTCAAATTTATTTACAAATTATGTTCTCAGATGGTCAAAAATTGTATATTGTGTTCTTGTAAATGGTAAATGGAAGATTGTACAAAATAGTTTGCAAATGAAAAGAAGTTTGTGTTATAACTTGAAGATAACCGCTATAAGCTGCTTCTGCGAATATGATATAATCATATGAGCTATCTTCTGCGAATATAAAGTCAACAGTGTAAGTTTGCAAGTGTTATGTACACGACATAATTACGAAAGAATGTAACTAATTTCGCACTTAAAAACCCCGAACAGATCTAATAATGGTGTGTGTGCAACTTGCATGATAATTTGGCGTATCCATTTTCTCTGCTTCGTAGTTTTTTGTTAACACAGACTGGTTCATTGTAACATACTCTTATAAAAACGCTGCACTGGACCAAATAGCTCTGTCGGTCTTTAACGTTGTCGACGCATCTAATCACGAGCTATAGGCCTACATGACATTGTATGCTATCTTATGATGGCTCCGTCTACTTTGTCTAGTTTGCACCTTCGCGCTGCAAGTACAACGTGTAGCAAGTACAACGTGTAGCAAGTACGTGTAGCAAGTACAACGTGTAGCAAGTACGTGTAGCAAGTACAACGTGTAGCAAGTACAACGTGCCTACAACGTGTAGATCTACATTCTGACATTGCGCTCATGTGTACGGCACTAGTCCGTACACACGCGCGGTAGGCTGCAGCACTGGACGAACATGACAATGTAGGCCTTTACTTGTACCTCTTAGAGTCGATTCCTCAGACAGAGAATAACCGTTACCGTTGTACTTAACCGTTCCCGTTGACTGTTTCACCGCTGACTGAGGTATAGTGTTGTCCTTTGCCGGATACAAAAATGTTACAAATGTTGCTTGTTCTTCGCAAAGGGTGTTAAGCAGGGTGTTAAACTTTAATAAGACAACTGTGAGCTTGTAGCCAGTAGTCCATTGTTACTAGCAATTTAAAAAAGTAAAATGCGATACTTTTGTGATTCATTATATCTGCACAACATTGCATTGGCCTGCATATTTTTATGTTACCATATTTAGGAATTTCATAAAAGTGTAGTCGTAGCTTATTTTTGTATGCTACTTATGTTTATTTATTCTGAGTGAATTTGCATTTAAATTCATCCCGGTGTTTAACGATGCTCTACGAGTGATCGTGTCTCTCTATTGGCTTTTCACTTCTCGTATCAAATAGAAATTCATTAACTGTCATTTTTCATAGATTAACGTACAACGCATACTTCCATGCGTTGTCCATTTGATATTTAAAAAATATCTATTTGACATTTACGTCTTACTCCCATTTAGATCTCAAACAAGCATGAAGAAATTGTTTTCATATTTACATTGAACATACGCTACATGTCCTATGTAGAAAGACACGTTACAAACGGACATAAAGGAAGAGCATTAACAAATAGTTCAACGTAACACATTCACTAGCATCAACAATTGAAACAGTTAACATAAATACGAGAAGATTAAAAGATAAACTAGAACAATGATCTTTTTCAGAAGCAAGGAAAACATTCGTGCTTCAGTTATAAAAGCTTGGAACAGGCATTTTGCAGCCACGAGAATAATATCCACGGAATGTCATCAATAAACTAAGACCAAGTTGTTCAATCGAGAGTTATGACAATTATGTTGTCATTGCTTTAGCCGAGCCGATGTGCAATTCTTTTTATATCAGAACCAGTGTTTTTTAAATAAAAATTCACTCTACGCCATGAACATTCAAACTCAAGCCCTACCAAGTAGGGTGTAGAACTACCAAGTTACTGCTTGAACTCCAAATGAACCAATCATCCAGCTAAAAATAGACTTTTAATTTAGTCTAATGTCAAAAATTCTGCGCACCGATATGCTAAACAAATGTTATCCTCCTGGTATACCACTGAAGACAAACAACCAACGACCATAACTTACTTCAAGATCCTTAAGTCTACATTGAACAATTAACACTAACACTACTCCAGGGGCCTCATTTACCTACATTTCTTAAGATATTCTTAAATACTATCCTAACTGAAATTTAAAACAAATAAAATCCAATCACCGACCGCCGTGACGTCATCATTCGGTTCGTGCGCGACTGTGTGGAGCTTCCAATACCAAAGAAGATTTTCATAAGATTCTCTTAAGACAATCTTAAGACTAAGATTGTCATAAGATCGCTTCCTGAATGAAGCCCCAGGTCAATTAAATACAATCGGCATCAAAACCGCTAGATCTATATCACGCGTTAGCTCAGTAGAGGCAGTTTAACAGTCCGCAGAAGCTCTGATTGGTACAAGAGGCACGCGTGCAAACTAGTAGAGCATGGACGTGAGTGACTTGCGAACGTTGTTCATCTCCTGCTGTTGCTGCAAGCAGCCAATGACACTCAGCTGTGAGCTAGTTGTTCTGTTACACTACAGACAAAAATAGACAATTAGGCTCAGTTGTTGAGTCACGAGTTATTTGATTTTAAGCAGTGACTGAGTAGAAGTGCCGTCACGATAGAAGCAGATTGAGTAAATTAGATCTCAAATCCAATTTTAATTCGCTATTACTGGCGATTCAAAGTTAGATTTGAAATGATCTCAAATCTAATTCAGCGTAAACTAGATCTCGGAACTAATTTCAACGCGCTATATTGTTGACCGTTCTAAACTAGATCTAAGATCATTCAGATAGCACTGGATTAAAAAATTGGCCCTTAGAGAGCACCGGTGAGCAATATCACAGTCCAGAGACATCTATTGAATGAAAGCATCAGGTTCAGTGTTCACACTTATATTATTGTTGGCTGCAAATTATGTGACAGGCAGTGCATGCAGAAAAAGACTCGATGAAAATTATCAACAAAATGACATTAACATAAAACACGTTTTACAGCGATGTTGTATTTCTTTATTCTTAAATGGTCAAAATATTACACAATGCATAAAACACGTTAAATTTTGGCAAAACTGTGGAAAATTAATTATTGTCAGCAACAAAAACTTGATTTTGAATCGGATAGTTGAACAAAATCCCAGCAATAGTCAATGCACATGACCTTTAGTGAACTGGTCAAAGAAACCCATCCTTCAAACTGAGATGAGTTGATTACTGCCTAGTTACTGTATCCCACTCACGGTGTCCATGAGAATTCTCTTCTGGAGCAGGGCCATCTCCTTCTTGAGTTCCCCCTGGATGTTCGTCTGCTGCTCCATCTGAACCTTCTCCAGCTCTTCCACTCCCTGGACAACCAATCAACACCCTTCTTCAGCGCATACACTCCCTGGACAACCAATTAACACCCTTCTCCAGTGCATAAACTCCCTGAACAACCAATCAACACCCTTCTCCAGCGCATACACTCCCTAGACAACCACTCAACATTCAAGACCCTTCAACCCCTCCACTCCCCATATAACCAATCAACACCCTTCTCCAGCTCTTTCACTCCCAATACAATCAATCGACCAGCTCCTGCAAAAATGGCACTAGACATCACAAACTACTGCACATCGGTTAAATGTTTTCCCTCCGCAAGGTGACAGTAGTGCTGCATATCAAACACACACAATTGACTACACATTAGTGACACTTTATCAGCCACACAAGGAGTCTAATTGCAGCCACGCAGTAGCACGGTGCGGTAAGGTGCGAACCTTGGTGTACTGCTCGTGCAGTTCACGCAGAGTGCGCAGTCTTTGTGACTGGATGACGCGCACCTGCTGAAACACCTTCTGCTGCTGGCGAAACAGGTTCTGAAACAATCACACACAAAGTAATCGTTAAGCCAGTGGTTAAACTAAAGTAGACCCCTGCGCCGACAATGCCGCGCCGCCGGTATTTTGTACCCGCTATTGACATTTGAGCGTCGGCGCGCCATAGCTGCCGCCGCCAACAATTGGTCGGCACACCGCCGACCTCAAACTTGAACTCGAAACACTTACATGAGACAATGAACTCGCTTGAGTCGTTTTATGCCAATGCCAATCATGCTAATTGATGCTAATCTGCCTGATGCTGCTTGTAGCGACTGTGCCCTAATGGTCTACATATCATCTCTTTGCCAACACGGCAAGTCTTCGTCGACTGATTAATTAATCCTCCATTAAATTCTCTATCCTCAGCTCTCATCCTCAACTCTCATCCTCAACTTTCAACTCTCATCCTCAACTCTCATCCGCAACTCTCATCCTCAACCCCTATCTCTGATCCTCAACTCGAGTCGCAACACTTATCCTCAACTCTCATCCGCAACCCTCATCCTCAACTCACAACTCTCAACTCTTATCCTCAACTCTCAACTCTCATTCTCAACTCACATGCTCAACTCTCAAAACCCAACTCTCATCCTCAACTCTCATTGTAATCACAAAGATACGGCCGTGCGCTTCTACAAAAAACATGGATCATTACAACCGAAGCGTTTTGAAGTTTAAGGACCGTGTTACGGTCGCCTTCAATACTATTACAGTCCAGTGAACCGCCAGCTCCCACTCTAGTCGGTTTTTACAATTCGCTCGAAAAACTCTGGGCTGCAGACCTATTCTCCAATAAAATCAGTCTGCAGAAGTCTACAACCAGTCATGAGCGATGATGAAGATAATGCCTACGTTGAGGATATAAACAACAGGGTGAGTATCGGTGAAGGGACGTACGGTGAGCCTCTCCTCGTTGTCCTTGCCCTTGTCCAGGTCCGTCTCCCACTGCTGCAGCACACTAGTCACCTGCTTCTGAAAGTCCTCGCTCAGCTTCTGTCTGTAGTCCCACAGATTATATCACACAGATAATATCTGTATCACATCTGTGTCTCAAGATATGTCACATAGAAATGTCACAGAGATCTGTCACACAAATATCTCCCATAGATATGTATGATACTTATCACACAGTGACACAAGTACCTCACACAGATAAAACACAGGTGTCGAACGATATGGTGGTGATTTTGAAAGGTTAAGGACCGGGTGTAGTAATGAAGACTAATACAATACGATTCAATGCCTCTGAGCCAAGCAAAGAACCGCACTCCTCTTTTTGCTACCTTTTGTGACTCACTCAGGGCGCTCTGGGCTGCAAATCAATTCAGTTTCCTGGCTTCCATGGGTGATGTGCATAAGCAATCGGAAGCGGAGTGAAACAGTGTTAGTGCGTACCTCTGCTGCTGCTGCTGAGTCCAGACGTCCTCGACGCGCTTGCTCGCAGTCTTGGTCGAGCTCGCAGTCAGCTTCTCAAGGCGCTGCTTCTTCGCCGACAGCGTCTTGCTGATGTCCGCTGCACGTGCAGATAAACATCTTCTTCAACGAGAGGGCGATTGCTCTCCTTTTCCACAAAATAAGAGTTAAAATTAAGAAAAAAGGCTCATAACCATCCTAGTTATGGCCTAGGTATGCAGTACTGCCGCACGCGATTACTTTATCGGCAATTACATGGTGGTAAACATGTAGATGCAAGTTAGGTTTCTTGGTGTTTGAGAGTTTAACGACCGGGTGTACTAGCCACTGACATTATGAAGAATGGATCAAACATGAGATTGAAAAAGAGTGTTGTTAATCTAAAAGAGATTAAACACCGACGATATCATCAAAAGGAGCTGTGATCGTCTAACTTGGTTAGATAAAATTCGATAGAATAGCTGATAAAAACCTAAATAATCCGGTGTATTGCACAATGCATGCTATTAAGTCTAGATAAAAAGCAAAGCTGCATTACATCCAAATGTCTCGAGCATCTTCTGCATCTCGACGCTAAAGTCTCCCGCCCCCGAGGTGCAAGGCTCGTCGACGGGTGGGAGGCGCTTGGCGATCGCCCCGACCCGACCTCGCTTCACCGCACCGCCGTCTGACCAATGGCAGAACAGCAACAAGTAACGCTACGAATGCATATATAATGGCTTCATAGCGTTGTTTAAAGACACAAAATGGCCCTTAGACAGCATTCTACAGTATATCCACATCTACAGGCTATAGCATGCATGTAGCCATCTAATAATAAAAAACGTAGAGTCAACGAATAGAAGCCCCATAGCAGCTTCGCCTAGCCCACACAATGCCATTTTATAATTAAATGAAGTATATATAATAAAAACATATAATAATTTGACAATTCATAGATTTGGATCGAACAAACTTTAAGGTGACATCATGCATGCCAGTAACCCCCTCTCCCCTGCTATAGATCATTAGTGTGTCGAACCCCCCTCCAACCCACCGAAGCTTGACGCACGAATGAACTTACAAATGAAATATATATCCCACCGCTGCAGGAGCTGCCCACAGATCTGGTGGGGGAAGCGATCTCGCCGAGATCTCGCTTCCTGGCGCCCACAGCAGCCGGGGAGCTCCTCAGGATCCTTGCCTGGACCATGCCGCCCTCAGGACTCTTGGAGGGGCTCTTGGCCGGCGCGGCGGCACGACTGGGAGCAGCTACCTTTTGGAGCTTACTCGGGGGCGCAGGAGCAACGATCCTGCGTACACCATACCCCCGACCAATGTGACTCTTGAAGAAAGCTCTTGAAGAATTTTTATCCAGATCCGCGACTACTAAAATAATATAATAATAATACCTACTAAAATAATGATATATTTTGCGCAAAATTATCCAAACATATCTCTCTCCGGACGTTACTCTGAAATGCAAATGCATACAAATTGCGGCATGGTTGTGAAAATCATGCCGCAATTTTTTCCATATTTTGCGCGATTTTCTGACGTCTCTATAAACTGAATATTTTGAACTTACAGAAGTCAAATTTAACAATACAGAAACTGATAAGACCATAAAAAGCAAGCATTAATAAAACGATAATTGAACATTTAGAAAATCACTGATTTTTAAAACATCGATTTCTGTTAATAACGGTTGAACGCCGAAAATATCCAATCCGGCATGGCACCAGTAAAACGTGGAGCACAGCACTTTAATACACATTCTATCTAAAGTACAATGCCTTTGAAAATTCAAAACTTACTTCGGCATGGTTCCTTCTTGCACTAAAGGCCTGCAGAGAGCAGTTTTGATGTGTTTCGCGCAAATTTGAGTGAAAACTAAACTTGCTCACGTCAATTTCTCGCAAAACTCTTCAATTTGGCGCGAAATACTAGTTTGTCCTTTTTCGCAAGATGGCTATATTACTCGCGTCTATTAGTGCAAACAAATTGTTCGTTCACGAACTAAAACATGAATAACCCTTCCCTAATCCTATACTAACCCTAGCCTAATTATTAACTAACTCTAAACTAAAATAAGCATCTATAAATAGAATTCCACTGCAGTAGGCCTTTTACATGATTAACTATGGCGTGCAGCGATCAATTTGTTTCAGCTTATAAACGCCACTGCTATAGTGTGACCAGCTTTGACTAATCAAATCCTAACCACGACCCATCCATAACCCAAATTTGCTAGCCCCAACGGAAAATACTATTTAGTTTTTGTAATGCTTTATTTTTAATAAATGTAATCATGACCAACGTGTCCATGTCCAATTTAATTTGTTCATGCCGAACACAATACTTGACACACCTATTTTCCAAGTGAACAATCAGATTAAATTTAGCCATGATAAAATCTGCGTAATGTTATGCTTTCTCATTCTTAAACAGAAGCGTGTAATTGCTCAACCTTTAAAACTGTGTAGGCCTACGCAACCATAGTCGACTTTCAAGTGTAATGCCACACTTGGGTGTAACGCATCAGGCGTAGGCCTACAATTTAAACATGGAAATCATTTTTGACCCAGTCTGCCAGTTAAACTTAACCCTGCTAAAAACTTTCATCACACCGCCAACCGTTAGTCGGCACACACATAAACACAGAGGGTACTACTAAGGCCACTGGCAAGTGTGACCAGAGGAACAGAACACATGGTCAGTCCTAGGAAACATTCGGATCAAAAGTCCGAGGAGTGTGACCAGAGGTCCAGCTGGCAAAACTACTGATATGCACGCCTAAAGTTGTTTTCCTGCGCGGTGCGTTGCATGTGTGCCACACGCGCGACCTCATCAACACGCTTCTGAAGTAAGCCTGCACACACAATGCAGCAGACACTCAGCACTCTAGTCCTATCAGTCAAACCACAGTTATTAGAATAGTATTAGATATGCAAATGAATGGTCCAATGTTAACGCGATCTGGGTCAAAAATATCGCTATCTATTGAAAGGAATGTTGTAGGCCTATGTTTTCCATCACCATTTGGGGATCAACTTTTCTTTAAGTTCTTGGATGCAGTTTTCAATAGGCGAGCATATATAACTGGATTTGGGTTTTTTTTGTACATCTTGGCAAATATTCATTTTAATATTGTTATGAAATAATAATTTCTAAGAAAATGCTGTTTTTCATTTTTTCAATCTAGTTATTTCTCTAATAATTTGTGATTTAAAGTTCAGTTGTTTTCATCTTTTTGATGCCTTTAATAACGCAATGCGGGGTGGGGGCGAAGGGGTTTTGGAAGGCGAGGTGTGGCCCGTGCGGGCACTGTGGGGGCCAGTTAAGCCCGGAAGCCAGAGGCGGAGGAAGGAAGCCTTCATGCGACCGCCCCCTCTCCAAACGGGTTAGCAGCTTTTTATATTTATTTGCCCTCCACTTTATCCTATCCGTCGCATCCTCACGTCTTAATCCTTAAAGCTAAACTATAACCACACTGCTAAAAACCCAACGCTACAGCTAAGCCATCATCCTATGCTTCAGCTTTAGCAACTCTTTATAAGAATAATTTATTCAAAGAAACTCAACAAGGTATAGTCGCAAAGATAACAAACACAACTCGTCAAAAAATATTTAATTAACGACGTCATAGCCAGAAGACATCGATAGTTTGTCTACCACAGCTACTGCCAGCAAATTTACGTGACATTTTTCAGGTAAATGTTTTCCACCGTCTTACTTGTTCACACTGATTACGTTGATTGCTCAAAACTAGAGTATCATCATCATCATCATCATCATCATCATCATTTCCATTTCTTCCGTCCATTTTCCACGCTAGCACAAAATGGACGTATGCAACCATGGACACACGCCCTCTCATGCCCCGGCCCTACGAGGGGAATCAAGAGATGAGAGGCCTTCAGGGCTAGAGTAAAGCGAGACATTTTAATGCACAACTTGCATCCATCATCCAGTAACAAGCACCAGTCATAAATTGATCGTCTGTGAGGCACTGACCGGTGTTCTGGTCGATCCAGTCGAGAGACTCCACGTGCGAGTTGAGGATCTTTGTGATCTGCACCAACTGTCAAACAAGCCGCAGCGCTCTTATACATCGCCACAGCATAACCGCCTGTCATTTTATGTCATCAACAGAAGAGCGTGATACAGTTAAAAGTGAATCAGTACTATCAATAATCAAATCAGAAAAGTGTATCAGTGAGTGTCTGAGCCACAGAATTGGACACGTAACGGCAGCCGATGCAAAAGTAAGAAATTGAAGCACAATCTATCTATGCTTTAAATGGCCATAAAATAAGCATTTCTGAGCGTCGTCAAAGAAAAGTGAGTCAAAACATGTAGTGAATGAAGTCGCCAATTACCGAGAAGAAACCAAGCAATGATTTTCACACTGCAAGTGACACAAAAGTATGGAAAGGCTCTCATCAAAAAACATTTGCAGTAAACTTTATTTTTCTCTCCTAGTCAGCAAAGACAATACTGCGACAAGAAAAAAGAAGACAATGAAGGCAGTACCGGATCGGCCGAGTCCTGGCTGCCGTGAGTGGCGTTGATGTGCTCGACGATCTCCTTGAGGTCCGCAGACATCTGCTTCAGCTGAGAGTCAACTGTCTCCGCAAGCTTGTACCTGCACAAGGGCGGCCATAACTGTTAGGCCCAGTACTGTTGTTTGATAGAAAGTCATTTGAATGATTCTGGATCATTCAAATAACTCGCCAATAGTAGTGATAAATAGTATCGAGTTATTTTAATGATATGAGATGTACTGTAAAACACGATTTTTTGCAAGCACGTAATTTTGGCATATACTATAGCAAATCGGTAAAACTCACAAAAATGACATGAGCAAAAATAAAGCTGCAGAAGCTATTTACAACGGGCCGTCCTCAAAAACGCGAATATAAAGTGCTGCAAAATTTCCGAGAGGCAAAACTGCAAAAATAACATGCAGTGGAAAATTTAACGTTTACAGTAATTTGCGCCATCTAATTGTGTCGTGATGTTACACTACAAAATGTGAAATTTAGCTGCACGTTATTTTTGCAGTTTTAAAGACATTTCACTGCACAAAATTTTCATGTTTTTGAGGACCGCCCTTGTAAATAGCACCTGCAGCTATATTTTCTGGTGTGTAATTTTCGCGAGTTTTAACGATTCGTGAAATTCGCCAAAATGGCAGGCACGTGAAAATTTCATGTTCTGCAATATCTGTTCTTTCACAATCGAAAAACCAAACGAGTCTCTATTAAACAACTGGGCTTTCGTGATGTCATTGACACACAAGCGGGATATGTGGTTCTGATGAAAAAGAATTGCAAGGTCTTAGAGCACGTACAATATAAATATCAAAAACAACAACCGAAGAAAACATAACAAAACTGAAAAAAGTTGCAAAAAGCGTGCGTTTGCGTTTCGACTTGCTTGGTACACGCAGGAAGCCAATAAATTTTTAAAAACAAAAACTCTGTGACGTTCTTTCAACCATTTTCTCTAAAAATCACGATTAGCACACTTATCAAACCAATACTGAGTACCATGAAAAATTATCTAGAAAGTTTCACGAGAATCTCTGCTACTCATTAGCCGTTTAGCATGCAAACAAAATTCAAATTGACACAGAAATATGGTATAAATTCCAAAACTTGAAATATTCATGAAATTGCAAAAAAAAATCATTTTTGCATAAAGAGCTATCACGTTTTTCTAAGGCCCTTAACTACAATTTTTATAAATTATTTATTAAATATTCTCATTGATCATTATAATTATTCGACCGCAGTCGTACGTGTGTTCGCGCTCGAGGTCGGCGTGTTGCTGATAGTTGAGGGGGGGCAGGGCCCCCACCGCCTGCTCGAGTGGGGCCAGCAGCTCCTCCAGCTCCCTCTGCTGCGCAAGCACAAAGTCGAGCTCGTGGTCGAGACGCTGCTGGTCCAGCTTGACACGCTCCACGTCATCGTTGAGCTCCGTTATCTGCACCAATCACGCGCCAGAGATCTAGGTCACACACCGGGGTCATACATCACGGTCAGCTTTGTTATCTGCACCAATCACGTGCCAGAGATCTGGGTCAGAGATCTAGGTCACACACTGGGGTCATATATCACAATCAGCTTCGAGCTCCGTTACCTGCACCAATCACCAAACAACTCTCTGTTGAACAACTGGCCCCAGTAGTTATCAACATAGATAAATATTGGATTAAACCCAAGAAACTCTCAATTGAAAAACTGGCCCTAACAGCTTCTAACATAGCCAAATACTACGATTGAAAGCCCAATAACTCTCTATTGAACAACCGGCCCAAAGAGTTTTGAATATAGCTGAATACGGCTGATATACACCTTATCAGCGTTGTCGACGAGCAGCCGGTCCCAGGCGTTGACCTGGGTCGCCTGCTCGATGTACACCGCCTCCTGCTCCTCCAGCTCCAGTGTCCACTTGTTGATCGACTCCTCCAGCTGGCGGTAGGTCATGCACGTTGGTGCTGGGGTCGGCGCCGCGGTGGCGGGGGCACACGGGGGGCCGCCCCTACGCAACAGCGTAGACTACCAGTTGAGCTCGGGTCAATGTTAGCAGGAATGTACGGTTTTTTAATTTTTTGTAGTTTAGGGACTCCGTGTAGCACATAAGGCTATATACAATCTGATTCTGTGCAAGAGAACCGGCACAAAACCGCTCCCCCTTATTCAGTCGCCTTACGACTCGCCCGGGGCAATCTGGACTGCAAGCCAATTCTTTATTCCCCGAACTCAGGGATTGGTGTAGAAGTAGGAGCCGAAAAGTTTAGTAGGAGTTACACAGGCTCGGATCTGCCGAGGGATTTGAGGGTTAAATCCTCAAAGAAATCCTGACCCCCACTGGCCAATTGGGCTGCGTCGTGCCATGTCAAGAATATAGCTAGTCAATAGATCATGAGCTTGCAGGACCTCCCCGGTCTCCTCACTCACCCAGCAGTAGCCGCAGCAGCGCTGGTCGCAGCAGGGGTGCCAGATAGCAGTCCGCTCAGCCCTGACCCCAGGCCGAGCCCCCCAGAGGTCGATGCCGCGGTCGCAGAGGTCGTTGCCGTGGTGACTGTCGGCTTGAAGCCCCCCATCGCTAGATTGGATCCCAGGGCAGGCAGTGAACCAGTCGAAGTTGCTGTCGGGGCTAAAAGAGACAATGAGTCCAATAGATTTTTTGTTTTCGTTAAGCTCTGGGCCTTCAAAAGTGGATCACTTTTGGGAAATCCCATATAACACCTTTAAACTAATTAATAAAATAGAATGCAAAAATTTATAATTCGCATAAAGCAGCATCATATGCAAATAAGCCAGTTAGGCACGGATACTGATTGCTGATGATGCAATTGAATATTTCCCGTTGCATCATCAGCACCATCATCGTCATTATCTGCATGCAGCTTCAGATTCTTTTATTTTTTACCACTAATACCTCTAGTTCTAACTTGTAATTACCGCCAAATTTCTCTTCAAAAATGCAAATCTCAACAACTTGTTCCAAGCCCGACCCTCACCCTTCGTTCCTCCCAGCAGCCCAGTCAGCAGCCCCCCGGGGGCTGTCGTCGTAGGCGCGCCGAGCGGCAACGAGTTAACCAAACTGGCTGCAGAGCTGATAGGCTGCATAGCCATCGAAGCAGCAGTCGAAGCGGCGAGACCTCCTCCCCCCAGCACCCCCCCGGTCGTTGCTCCCGCCCCGACAG
>JAQIWG010006178.1:0-13602 GCA_034695025.1 Chamaedrilus cognettii | reverse complement strand
GCTGCTTGTTGTATCATTTATTTATTTATTTTGTGTTGCATATCTACCTTCGTGGTGAATAAAAGATTCATATATAAAGATGCTATTTAAAAGACCTTGTTTCTATTCCGCGCAGAACTCGCGTGTGGGGAAGAGCGGGGTTTGAGACGAAGAATTTAGCACCGAACATAATTTAGACTAGTCTTTGTCACAATATATCATTTTCTGAGGTCTCAAGCTATATCAAAATTAATGCATTTTCTGTTAAAAACATTAAACAGCACTAAGAATACAATGAGCAAAGCTGCTGGTCGTTTTGGCGCCGACGACTGCATGGGACACGAGATAATTGTCACGGGCACGCTTGCTAGTCAGCTAAACTGCTATAGTAAGGTTTCGTTTCGAAGATGCATATTTTGCATGCAACGATGTTAAGAAAATTACAATGCAAAGTGTCCTTAACTGGGTTTCATGCAAGCCGTGCATGAAACCCAGTTAGCTTCACTTTCAACGATGCATTTTTTTCATGCAAATCTCCATGCATGTATTTTTTTTAACTAAACTACACACGCTGAAGTCACAGTTCCATTGACTGCTGCGCCGCGCGTCGGCTCGCACTGGTATAGGCTGCAGTTATTAGCATTGTGACGTTAGCCCGCTGTTTGTATTTTAATTATGAACTTTTCATGCATGCAAATCTACATGCAAAATATGCATGGTTGAAAGGACCGCTTAAGGAACAAGCCGTGCATGAAACCCGGTTAAGGAAATCGTTGTCATGACAACTGTCGTCAAATCTTTGTTTGTCACAGTTGCGTGCATGAAAACTTGCCGTGATTCCGTGCATGCAAAATTGAGTGCAAAATTGCATGCAAAATATGCATCGTGGATACGAGGCCTAATGAACCTGCACGGCGGTCATGCGGTACAAATGACCGCCGCGGTCAAGTTTTGCTTCTTCTCTATTATAGTACATCAGGCTGTACGCAGGTTTATCTCAACAGGTGCGCGGGTGTGGGCGGCCTCGGTCCGATATCAATCGCTGCATCACGCCCCGAGCTGCGGGAGACGGTCCATGGACGGCGCTCACTCATATGAGGGGTCGTGGGCCCCCGCTGGGGGGAGAGAAATTGGACGACAGCGTGAAAAAAATAGAATTACATGCCGCCGTGGATATAGGGGATGATTTAAGTGTGGGGGTCGATCAATTTTGGACACAATAGAGTCAAATGAATCTCAGTTCAAATATGTCTAAAGACTGAAATGGTAGTTCTAAATATCGAATAACCTATCGTACCATGACATTAGATATCATGAAATTATTGTTGACTGGCCAGCTACGTAGTTCTCATGGAACTTTGTGCGAAGTTTGATCGCATTTCTGAGTCCTGCGTAAAATGCGGATATTTGATGTAGGCTACATCACGCAGGTTCTGGTTCTGGAGCCTTACAGTGATTAAATTATCTTTTTCAGTTAGGCCCATCGATTCTGAACTTTCGGCATATTTTCTAAGAATAATTTGGCTTGCTCTGTAAATCAACGAAAAACTGCATCAGCCTTTGAATTCAAATTTATCAGATAACTGTTAGAATATTATTCTAAAAATGTATCATTTATCTCAAAGTATCACGTGTAAATCAACGTGTTAATTAATAAAACACCAAGGAAAACAATTATCGGTAGCAGGATAGGGCAGAATTTTTTTCGCAATTGCCAGGGTTTATTATAGGAGGTATGGTACGCCTAAAACGCGTCAGGGCTAAAATTAACTCTGGCAATCGCTGTCGTCCACTAGACAGCGGACCGTATCAACGCTCACAGCATGCTGGCGACTAATAACAGGGTGATAAACACAAGTCGATACCGCGAACAAAAATACTCGTGCTTCGGGTCAAAAGCGGCCCGCAGCGGCAGTACAAAGGCCCGACTCATCAACGTTCTGTGTGATACATTCAACGCTTCTCAGCGTGACGTCACGTACAGTATAATTAAGCTCGACGGCTATTGGCGAAACGGCTTGCCACGTGACTTTCCGATAAGCTTGTACCGTGCAGAGTACAAACGACTACGTACAATGTAAACTGACGAAGCAGGTTTTTTACCACTGTCGAACTGATAGACAAGCATCAATGTTAAATAGTGCTATTTGCGCTTCAAGCTACAGCTAGTCTTTTAAACTCAGCAATTTAACAGCAATAAAATAGTCAACAAAAGTTATTAATTCCGACTTAGCCGTTCGCAATAGGCTCTACACTGTACATCTGGCTTTAAAATCATACTTTAGACACTTGATTGAACAGATGAATGGTGTAACAATAATTAGGCTATTCGTTTGACTTAGAATAACTGACCCACTTGACCTCTACAGGATTCTACATGTACTTGGTCAGACACTATGTTCATTGTGCTGCAAGAGAAAGGCTCAACGCTCATAATCGTGGCACGCTTTCAAAACGCAGGCTACATTTTCGGGTCGAAATGCGAATTGAAATAAAAAAACTTTCTGTCAGCGCCCCCCCACCCACGCGAGTTGTGCAGGGGAAAGAAAAGATCTCCGTCGACACCTCCACACCCCCCCCCTCACATGTGCAGTTGTTCCTTAAAATATGCTCTATGCCAATGGTCATCACGGACATGGCATATTGCGCCATGTCTTTTTGCAATTATTTCGGCAGTCGAAAGAACGCAATCTTTCGGCTTTCCTTCATCTTAAATCGGAACAGCAACAATAGTATGTGCCAAGAAGCCCATATGCCGCATATTTCTACCATAAAATTGTGAAACTTTTTTAATGAATGAATTAAAATTCAATGTTTCAAGCAGTTTCAACCAAAGCACACTAGGCCTATCTAAAGCCCTTCACTCCCCTTCTCCTGCTTGTATTTTTTTGCTCACGCAGCGAACCTCAAATTTGCCACGCAAGATGCCACGCAAGATGCCACGCAAGATGCCACGCAAGATGCCATGCAAGATGCCACGCAAGATGCCACGCAAGATGCCACGCAAGATGCCACGCAAGATGCCACGCCATCACCCGCACACGTAGTATCCGATTCATAATCCTCCGGACTTGTCAAGAGCAAACACGGACTGGAGACAAAGTCCGAGTCAGGACCAGATGTTCGTCATCCCAGAATGCAGCTCGGCGTGAAATCCGCATTGACTCTGGATGCGAGTCGCGCGGTGGCTGCCGGGAAGGCGTGCGACTTGCCGCCCGAGTGCGCATGCGCGGAACCGCCCCTCGTCGGTCCGGCGGCAGGGGAGGATTAGGAGAAACGCGATCGGTGTGTGGACACTGCAGCGTGGTCATCGGAGACTGGGCTCTCGGCGTGAGCTTGTGACAAAGGAAGTGTCGAACCGTTGCGGAGAAATACTCAGAAAATGCGAGGCAGTAACACTACAAGTACATGTAAGTCGAGGATTGGTTGTTGAAAAACAAATAATATCCACATTCTCGCTGCTTTTGTTCAGTTTTCTCTAAACTATACATATCACTGAGACTCTGCGTTGCACACGTAATGCACGAGGTATTGAGGGGGATGAATTCAAATTAGCCCATTATGTAATGTGAAAATTATTCCATTTTTGTTATAGACCCTGTGAGAAAGCCGCGACGCGGGGTGACGGTGATTTTTGGACAGATCTTCGACAAAAACGTGGGCTGACTGATAATTTTTAGTTTTGAGATCATTCCTCACGAATACAAAACCGAGGCCTAAATTCATTTTTATTTCTAGCCTAATCGTGTCGCTGCTGATTTAACAGGAACCCCTGAAGGCCGGGGAACAAAGAATTGGCTTTCAGCCAAAAACTCCTCGGGCGAGTCGTAAGAGGCTACTAAAGAAAAGCTTGCGCAGAACCGGACTGTACATAGCCCTGGTGTGCTACACCCTGTCCATAAGCCTAAACTACAAAAAAACCAAGCTGATTTTTGCAGCAGCGATAACAACAGCAGCAGCAGTAGTAGCAGCAGCAGCAGCAGCACGGTCCCCAGAGACCACAACCCCTCATGTCGACGCTCTTGCTACATTCTCTAATAGATGCATTGCTCCGTGCACCCGAGCACATGGTCGCGTGGGAGAGAATCTTCTTGTCCGCCGTGACCAGATATCTATCCGCCAAAGTGCTATTTCTTAGCAAAACAGGCTTTGTTTTTGTCTGTTTTGTAGTCTTGGGCCCGTGTGTTGCATAAAGGTCCGGTTCTGTGCAGTCAGGCGCTGTTTTACATGCGTGTTATTGGGGTAAAATAGAAGTCATTGAAAAAATCTGATCTACGTTATTTAATGAAAAAGAAATCAGAATTTAGTGAAAAAACTAGATCTGGTTTTTCCAAAAACTTCTGTTTTTTTCCGCTACATTTAAGTCTAGATCTGCTGGTTTTTAATAATTGATGTGTATTGTGTTATTTGTAAAAGAGTTCGAGTTTAGCAGTCGAAATGTTAGTTTACGCTTTTAACCCCTTATTTAATATTTTAGTTTAAATGCATTTTGCGACTTTGGGGCTTTGCGACTTTATGACCTGGATCATACCTGGGTCATCTCTAGAAGGCATTTGCAGCGATTTGCTTATATAGTTAAGGAATACAAGGTTTCTGAAAAAAGGTGTTTGAAGTGTACAAGATTTAACCCCTTGTCGGATATTTTAATAAAAATGCATTAGCAAGATGGCGCCATTTTGAAGACTTTTTTGTCATTTTTCTTCACTATAATGCAGTTAACTTAATGAGGTATTAAAGAGCTGTATTTTAGTAAATTGGAGAGCCTCCCCCTTCCGTGACTTGTATCGGATAATACAGCATTGGTCTACAAGAAAAATTGCATCGTCTGTATGCAATTCTTGAGACAGCCCCCAGAAATTTCTGACACACCCCCCTCAATTTCCAAAATCCTAGATAAATGCTTGGGGCTACATCTGGTCAGCCTGCGTGTGTGCGCTGTGCTGCGATTCGCGGCCTGGTTGGAGGAATGGAATCTGCGCCGATCCATCTTGGCTCTTGCAAATTGCATACCTGGTGGAATTTTTTGTTTGTTACTGAAACTCAAATCATCTAAAATTTGAATTGGAGTCAGAGCTGATTTGGGGTCAGCAAGCTCGCCGTTTAGGTCAGGGCTAGGTCATGGTCCAAATTTTCTTATCCCTGTTAAATTCATTTTAAAATTTCCTTCATCCGGTATGCAAATTTAGCAAGAACCAAGATGGTTTGGCGCAGATTCCATTCTTGCGGCCTGGCTCGCGTGGAGGTTTTCATGCACGCCCCTCGTCTGACCACGGCACGGCTCGGGCGAGATGAATATTGATAACCGCGCTCTGTCGACGTCAAGGGACCGGGCAAGCACCGGCCGGGGGCTGGAGCCTGGAGGGGAGGGTCTGGTGGGCAACAGTGGATCCTGCAGCAAAGCCAAGGAATTGTGTGAGGCCCAGGGGCGCCGGAACGAGAATGGGGCAGGGGGGACAATGCCCCCCCCCCACTCGCGAATGTTGGGGCCAACGTATGTCCCCCCCCCAATTTTTTTATGGAAAAATTTATCGTCGGCATCTTAGAAAGTAGCGCCGATTTTTTGAGAGCATTTTGACAAAAGAAAAGTTTCTGTCAGTGCCCCTCCCCCGCTCGTGAATTTGGACTGGAGGGGGAAGAACTTAATTATACAACTTCCTTCCCTGACTTTGCCCCCTCCACTGACAAAAACGTGCCAGCGTCCCCGATGAGGCCGCTTGAACATTGAACAAACCCACTCACATGATACCCGCATGGTCAGTGCCGGATTTACGGCGGGGCACACAGGGCACGTGCCCCAGGCCTCCGCAAACTTGGAGGCTTCCGCAAAGGATGAACATTAAATTTTATTGTAATTGACACAACGTCATGCTGCACATGCATAAGATGATCCATGATTCGTACTGACTGACCAATGAGTCAACGACAATGATTGTGTCTATACGCGCTTGAATGATCAACGCTTATTTGTTGCGTCAAATGAATGGTTAAAAAATGGTCATGTATGGTTAAAATTATTTTAAAACGTATTCATTTTCAATGGAGGCCTCAACAGAATTCGTGCCCCGGGCCTTTTTTGGTGTAAATCCGCACTGCGCATGGTTAATTATTACAGACTATACCACGGTAAATTCTACCATGATGACTTCTACCATGATGACTTCTACCATGATGACTTCTACCATGGTAATGAAACTCTCAATGCCAGCCATGATGGCAACATTGGAAAGGATCGCAGTAGACTAGGGCGGGCCACACTTTTTTCTCGAGTTAAACTCATGACCGGGGAAAGGAAAGAAGTTTTTAGAAGAAATTCTGTCAGCACCTCATCCCACCATCCATCCCACTTTCACCCCACCCCACCAACACCTTCATAGAATTTTTTTTTAAAGCGAAGAAAACTTTTTGTTGATTCCCACGGCGGCCCACCACTTTCAAAACAATGGTACCGTGGGCCCCCCAACATGCTTTCGAGGGGAGGGGGTGGGGGTCAGCATACCCTAACGCCGGCACTGAGGGTGGGAGTGGGACTCGGATACCGCTACTGCGTGCGCTCGTTACTCACTGTCGGACACTGATCGAGACCGCGCAGTCCGCGTCCGGCGCGAGTGAGAAGTAGCCAGTTTGATGGATGAGACTCCCTCGGGATTCGGACCCGGCGTATACAGAGGCTGGGGCCTTGGCGCAGATTTAGAGATGCTGGGTGTTAACGTGCAGTTGCATCAGATCTTGCGAGCGGATTCTGTTGGAGACGCAGGATCTTATGGTCGAGCTACATCATATCTTGTTAGCGGATTCCGTTAAATACCCAGGGTCTCGTGGTCTCGTTACATCAGATTTTGCGAGCGGATAGCGGGAACACGCGTTTTCTCCGAAAGACGCGTCGCTGAACACAATCAAAAACGATACATCTTCCGTGGCAGACTGCTGGAAAATCTTCCGGGAAGAGGGCTCGTAAAGAGCGATGTAACTGTGCCTTCAATTAAAGGGGGTCTTATAAAACGATCACTCTCTAGTGGTGTTGCCGTGCGAACAAAATCAAAGCAAGATCGACTAATGCCATAGTGAATTATTAGCTGTGAGCCGCAGAGAGCTAATTGAGGTCGGATTTAGACGTGACGTCACCATACCGAGTGATTGAGAGCATGCAGGGCATTGGCATCTTACTCTCTCCAGTGCTCTGCGACATGGCTGGTCTTTGGTGTTCAAACCGGCCACCGTAGCCGATCTTCGGCCCTTCTCTTCATATCTGCATACGATTCCTTCTTAAGCAGATCGTCTATCATTCAGATATGTGGCCTTCCCGGTCCTCTGTTGCCCTCCATTCTTCCCTCCATTACATCTCTCAACAATCCCTCTCCTCTCATTACATGTTCAATCCAGTTCTTCTTTCTTCTGACTATCACTTCCATCAGAGATCTTGTTTTTCCCTCTCTCCTCAACACTTCTTCTACTTCTACATCGTGGAATTAACTTTATCGCATTAATAACAGTGTAAGACTTATACTATATGCCTACCGAAGCGGCCGCGGAAAAACTTTTGATGGTGGAAAGCAGTCCTAGGAAAAACTTTTTTTTCGACCCCTAAACCGGTATAGATGCATCACTTTGCCGTTGAATTTTTTTTTAACGAGAAACGTTTCGAAATATTCTTTGTAATCGTCAACAATCTCTGCTCCCCCCCCCCCCTTTTATGCATGCCCCCCACTCCCCCGCCCGTTGCTCAAATCGCATTTAGTGATATTCGACGTTTCGGTACTGGACACTTTTCGCAGTGTAGCTAGATCAAAAATTAAAGTTTAACTCCATAGCTCGTGCTGCAGGCCCCAAACGTTGCAACCATCAACCACGCAACAGCTGTATCGCATGCGCCAGTTTTAGCACCGACGCCAAACACCGACGCACGGCTCTTCGCAGCTAGTCCCCTACTTGTAGGCCTACATCGGCTGGGAGTGTGGAGTCCGACGCACGACGCACAGATCTGCCGTAATTCGCAATTTATGGCTCTCCTGAAGGCTCGACCGACACGAATCAACAAGATGGGAGCCATGGTTATTTCTAAGATTTTGTACTTGGGGGGGAGGGGGGCGGGGGGCCGTCTGAATTTTCAAGGAGGGTAGGCTGTCATTTTTAGTTATTCTACTCCGTGCAGAACTAACGAGCGGAGTATTATGGGTAGAAATGGAAGTAGTAGCTATTGCTCGGATTTTGCTGATCGGCGGAGTAGAAGGGGTAGCTATTTCTCGGATTTTGCGCTTTAGGGGCGTTGTGTTTGAATCTCCAAAGAGACCCCATTTTTCTAATTTCTAATTCTTTTTTCTGTGCAAAACTCACGTGCGTTGGAGGGGGGGGTGAGTAGGACAGAATATTTCCTCAGATGCTACCATTGAAGCTTTTCACAAATTTGTGAGGGTATATGAACCTTGCCGAATCAATTTTCTGAGTGTTTCGATCGATGTTTGAATTGTGTTTAAAACCACCGGTGGCTGTGGGGGGGTGGGTCTGAAATACCCCTGATGTTAGCTCGGATCGGATGGATGGCTGGAGAGCGCTTAATTGTCGCCGACGGACTCGTAGCGAACGCGTCTTTATTCACGGTTGCGGGCGGGACGCGCGTCCTGTGTTGGACGCCTGACGACTAATGGACGAACGACAGGCGGGAACGATAACGGAAGACCGTTTAACCGGTCGTATGAACGGACCGGAACGTGGGTCTCAGTGTGTGGGCTGCTTAACTACGCGTAACCTGTATATACGGGGCGGAAAAGTATGATAGGTCTGCACTCTGCATTGTAGATGTGTAGGCCAACATGGTGTATAAATGAGAATGGCCTGATAAATCAGTAACCGTCGCAATCATGTAAACGCAATTGTTTCAGCCATTATTCGGTAAGTTTGTAAAAGGCTCTCGATTCGCACGCTTTCACAACTCTAAAAGAAGACGATAAAACGGCGTTTGACCACTTCGCTATGTTAAGCCAAAAAACAGTCCTGGAACAAACTGCAGAGGTCCAACGACAAACTGCGTTTCGGCTGGCTGTCCGAAACAGGGAGCATTTTTGTCCGCTGTCGATGCTGATTTGTGCAGTTGCAAAACTGAAATGCGCTATAACTAAAGATGATTGTGCAGTTTTAAATTGAGGAATTTAGGAAAAGAATTTGAGGAAAGATGCGCAGTCCCAGTATATTTCAACCGTGCAAGTGGAACGCAGGAGGTGCAGTAAAAATTAAATACTTGCAGATCCGATTTCTATGCGACGTATACAAATTCGAGAAGTATGCAGTAGCGGCATTGCAAATGGCCTATTTAGGGATCAAATTTCACAATTTAAATTTTAATTTCTCCGCATACGTCCCCACACTCCTCGATTGCGAACTTCTTTGTAGGCGTGCAATTGAATTTTTTCAACTGCACAAATAGGCAGTTGTAGAATGCCCTTAAATAAAATTATGCAATGTGAGCAGCTGTACAAATTTCTTATAAAATGCCCCGTGCACAGGCCTTAAACAAACAGGACCCCTCGAGAAGCGCGTCGTTATTCTACGATTATGCAGAAACGCAGCGAAGCGCGCGCGTTTCAACCACGCACAACCCGGCGCCAGATTGTGGCACAGGTGTCCGAGGAGGGGACGGTATAGGGGGAGGGGCAGGGGGCGGAGCCCCGGGGGGAGGGAGGGGACTTGGGGGCTCCGATCCGAGCCCCGCCTATACCCTGTAGGGACTTCAAATAACCATTCGCTTGTGGTATTTATAGAAGAGCGTTGCGTTAGCATTAGCAAAAATTTAGTATTGCGTTCATACTGCTCGTAATATTGACGGTTAAGAGAGTTGTTCATAATGTTGAAACGCTGCGTTTTTCAAATTAACTTACATATATAATTTTATTGCAATACAAATCTGAAGATCGCAGCAATGTGTGGTTGATGCGCACCCGATTGCGCTTACGTAGATTTAAGTTGGGAACGATGTATGTATGTATGTATGTAAATTGCACTTTTAACGCACCAAGAATATGTCATGCAAACGGAGATGGAAAAACATCATTTGCTTGAATCGTAGGTGCGGGAGAAGTGCAACAGACTACATAAAACGATGATTAGGCGACATTTTTTCACCTATCCTCCCTGTCAGATACAATTTGAAACAAGGCGAACATAAATATGTTTAGGATTGCCAAGTCGCTTAAAATGCACGGCGTCTTTAAAATGGGTTTTTGAAGTTGACCAGTGATTGAATGTAAAAATCTTAAGTAATTGCAATCCAGGGGCCTCATTCACGTACATTTTGTAAGATCATCTTAAATTTTTATCTCAATTCATGTTTAAAACAAATAAAATACATTCGCCGACTGCCGTGACGTCATCATTCTGTTCGCGTGAGACTGTGCGGAGTTTCCCATAAAAAAGATAAGATTTTCCTAAGATTGTCTTAATAATATTAAGATCGCTTCCTGAATGAGGCCCCAGACTTAATGCTGTATGGGCCTACACTCGCAGAAAGCACTGGAGCTATATGCAACATTCGATCACTACAATCAAATCCAACCCTAATTCAAAGAATGAATTTTAAAAATAGCACAACCGTATGCTGAATCACATCTGGGTCCCGGCAGTCAAGAGGACTCTTCGGTGACCCCAGCGGAGGCACTCTCGTGAGGCACCGAGTGCCGCGGAGCGGAACAAGCTGTGCGGCACCGAGGGGGGGGGGAGGGGGCGGCATTCGAGCAGTGCATGCCGGATAACTGACAGGGCATGCATGATACTGGCAGCCATGCCCTAACGCTGAGCTTTGAAGGGGATATGCGAGAGTTTCGAGGCTCGATGAGTCATTTGCGGAGTGCAGAACACACATTCTTCACTATAGGCAGGGATAACTTCAGCAGTTATCCCCAAAAACTACTTTTTTTGAAACTCGACTCGGATTTAGAAATGGGTAGGAGTAGCATTACTTGTAAAATTGGACGATGGTGGAGTAGGCCTACTCTAGGCCTACTCCTTTTTTGAAAGGCATAGGAGTGCACTACTCCTGCTTTAAAAGCAGCAGGCGTAACGTTACTCCTATTTTGTAAGGGCTGAAGTGAACTCTGACTATAAGCCTAAAAGTGTAATCATCGCGGCTCCTAATTATTAGTCAATATTCCTTGAGGGCAGAGATTTATTAGTTTGAGCGATTTTTTATGGGGGAGGGAAACCAGTTAGACACTCATTTCGCGCTTGAGTCTATCTTATTTATCTTGCCGTAATTAAACAAATGCTACAACAATTCCTGGCTAATTATTGACACGGAGCCATTGAAGAAGGGGAAGGGGCTGCTTTGGCTGTTTTGACGGCTGTTTGGCGGCTGTTGATCGTCCATGGCCGCCGAAGTTTATTCGTAATCTGTCTTAATCTGAATAACGTCTAGAAAATGACTCGAAACCCAGAACACATGTATACAGGCAGAGCGAGCAGCACGCGCAATGGTGCCAATTTAGGATGATCGTACAAAAGGCTCAAATGTACGATAATTTTGGTCAAAATTATCGTACAACCTGAAAAACGGCAAAAGAAAACGCGAATGAGGGGGATTCTGACGAAAATTTTCAAACTCTCCAAAATTCAACTTGTAAAGAAACATAATTTCGCCTCCCTTCAAATTATCGTATTGTACGATAATTGTACGATAATTGTACGATAATTGTACGATAATTGTACGATAATTGTACGAAAACTGTACGAAAATGATCGTATACCCGTTATCGTACATCGTGCATTTTTACCCTCAAATTATTGTACAATTCTCGTACATTTGGCAACACTGAGCACGCGTTATCATAGACAACGAGTCGTTTTATGTGAACCTGAAAGTCCTCTGGAGAGCTCTCCATGTCTCTACTAGGCCGCAGGGACATCAGCCATAAAACACGCAATGTATGGAAGGAATAATCGCGAACATTCCATCTCCTCGCAGGCTACTCTACAGTTGTGCTCCCCCCGGTATACACAGGGCTAGAATCGCGAAAATGAGACGGGGGTCGTGGGAAGGGGGGGGGGAAGGGGGGTAGGGTATATAAAATTGCTCAGCTTTGAAATCCCTCGGTCGGGATTTTTGCGACTAGGAGCGTTCAAAAATAGAGGTGGGGGTCGATGTCTTCTTTCGTCCAGAACTCTCGACCGGAGGGGGGGGGGGAGATGGATATAGGGACAGAGATTTACAGAAAAGTTTAGCAACATGAGGGGTTGAGAAATTGAAATGGAAAAGGAGTGAAATATCTAATCCGTGATTTTTTTACGTGCGGTTTTGAAAATTAAGTCGGTGAGTTGAAAATTGAAATGGGGCATGTTCAATCCTCCAACCGCCCCCCCCCCCCGTGGATGCGAGCGCTGGATTTGCCTGCAGTGATGAAAGTGTGAATTCAGGCGGCCTTTACTAATCTCTGGAGACGGACGTCCTTATTCTCAGCAGCTCGGACTTCCGCCACGTCCTCTACCAGCCTGTATCTCAGTGTTCCGCCGCCTCTCTGGTTATCCGCAACTACCCACAGATCCTATCCGGTGATATCCGGCTAGTAGGACCATAGAATGGAAGGAGATGGGGGGAGGGGAGTGCAGGTTGAGAACTTGATAGATACTTGTTACATATTTGATGTAGCCCCTCCCTTCCGCAATTGTAAAAAATGTTCTTTTTGCTTTTTAACACGTAGGGTTTGTGAAAAGTTCAAAACCCTCTCGAAATCCTTATCTCTCCCCCAGAAAATTTAAACCCCCGCGTCATCGTAGACCAATCCCTGTGGACAATCAAGCACTGGTCTCAAAAAATTCGGTCTCCACGCTGGTGAGTTCCCCATGGAAAGGAAAGACTCTCCGGTAGCACCTACTGGGTGGAAAAGTTAAACCCGCCCCCGCCCCCAAGATATAAAATTGAGCCTGTGGCTCTACCGGCGAGCGACCGTTATGCATATCCGGTGACACCCACACGCAGAGCGTACTACTCCACACGCAGAGCGTATACTACTCCCCACGCACAGCGTACTACTTCCCGCGGGGTTGTAGGGCCTACGGGGCGAGTATAATAGAGACGCGGGAGGACAATCAAAGCCGCATCACTGAGCAGGGCTATAGTCTTGCAGTTCTTCTTTTCGCTCACCGCGAGAAGTGTGAAGACGTATATAAACCGGTTACAAACCGTTACAAATCGGTCTGGTCAAAATATTCGGCAGGTTCGTAACAACTTGAAGGTTGCAGCAGCTAAATTTAGCCTCTTTTATATTGATTATTATATATGGATCTTAATTGAATCATTTACGAGGAATGGTCTAGCCTATAGGCCTATACATGCAACTGATAGAGAAGATTTCTATGTGTATCGAGTTACACGGGTTGATTTTATAAGATATTCCCAAGGATTGGCAGAGTTACGCCTGTTGCCAATAAAACACTCCCATGTCTTATAGGGCTATGCTCATCTCATCCCCTGTCTTCAAGCTTCTGGGCAATGGGGATATTTCACTCAAGACTTTTTATGATTTCCAAGATTTTATTTCAAAAATCAACCTTTAAGGTGATATACAATTGTTTGAGCCTATAATATTGAACTCATTTCTACCTTATTTTTCTTTTTGGCCGACGAGGCTCCGTTTCAACACC
>JAQIWG010006177.1:0-13602 GCA_034695025.1 Chamaedrilus cognettii | reverse complement strand
GGGGGCGAGGAGGAGGAGCTGGGGGGCGTGGGGCACCAGGGGGAGGGGGGGGAGGATAGAGACAGCTTGGCCCTCGACAGTGGTCAGTGGGCGGGCTAGGCCTCTGGCTATCTAATACAAACTGAGCAAAGCACATTTATTGATTTCAATGGCGCGATGCGCTTGAGTTCTGTTGTCTGAAACTTGTAGTAAAATACTATTTGATTGCTTGTGCGATGATAAAAATTTTTGTTTGCGTTATGGCGCATGAATTGCTATTGATTGAAACAAGTTTTAGGCACGATTCGTATTGCTCAACTAGCACAGCACTAGCCCTTCAATGATATGAACAAGTTCCTCTGTGGCTCCGCAGTGGAATCGGGGGGTGCGCTACTGCCCCGCATTGCCCCTGCAGGGGGGCGGGGCCTGGGCGTGCTGGCGGGGGGCACGGTGGTGGGGTGGACCCCCGAGGTGGCGGTGGTGCTGTGGCGGCGCATGCTCGGCTGTCTAGGCAACGTCAACGAGATACGTCGCGCGGACATGCACGCGCACGTGTTTGAGTACCTGTCTGACCTGCTGCGCACCCTCGTCAAGGTGAGGGGGCGGGGCTGGGGGCTGACGGGGGAGCTAGGGGCTGAGCGGCGGGGCTATTGGAGGGGATGTGACCCAAGTGATGTGATTTCATCATGTGATGTGATCTGATGTGATGCGATGTGATGTGCCCATGTAATGATAGTGATGTTGATGATAGATGCTGGTGACCCTCTAGTCGCGGTGTGTGTAGTTGAGGGACAACCAGGGCGTGACGCGTGACAACCTCTCCACCCCTGTCCCCCCCGCCTACGTCTCACCGCTCCTCACACTCACGCCCTGGCTCTTTGAGGTCAGAGTTCATGACCTTCACCCCGCCATGCTTGTCTGACGGTTGGCATGTCGAGTGTGTTCTGCTCGTGTGCAGGGATTGGCTGCGTGTGTCAGGAGGCTCAAGTTCTCCAATGCTTTATTGATTTACTTTCTTGTAATAATTAACTTACAGTATAAGAGGGTATCGGAAACTATTTCTTTCATAACGCTTCCTTTGTCCATCCACTGTTACATACAGGCTTGTCTTACATCTAGGCGTTGTCTCTAATCTAACCGACCAATGGAATTTGAACCAATCAGATCACTCGGCTTGTCATTTCCGTGTCTAGGCGCTCACCCTGTCCGACCAATACAAGCAGGGCAAGCTGCTGGCCTATCAGATGCTCTGCACGAGCACGCTGAGACGACACGACCTAGATCTGACCAATGAGCATCTGCTGCGCTTCTATTGCGCGCTCCACCACGGCCTGCTACACCGCGACACGGTCTGCCCTATTCTATTGATCGTCCGCTATACCGATGATAAATTGTTGATGTTTCCCTTTGCAATGAAATGGACTCTAAACTCGTCATCATCATTATTGATTTGATTATTTCATGACTTAGTTGATCTTGTTGATTTTCATGATCTATTTATAATTTATAATTAATTAGAAATCAGTGTAATAGAAGCGCGACTAAGGAGTATTTCTGATTGTGCATCTATCAGATTGTGTCTTTTGTTGTAGAATGGTTTCACTGGTTACCTCTAGGCTGACAATTTAAATTTTGTAGCAAAACTAAGGCCGTATGCTTAGAGAATTTAAATATTTACTTCTACTTTGGTTTTTTTACGAAGTAATTTATTAGTTTAGATTAATTGAAGGTAATTTTTTGTTTCTTTGTTTTTTCTATTGTATTCATCTAGTGTGTGTGGTGCAGGGGGTGGTGCAGGAGTTGGTGCGGGGCTGTGGGGCGAGGGTGCAGGCCTTGCCCCTCCCCGGCTCCTCCCTACTCCTCCTAGACCTCATCTCTGCCGCCGACACGGTCCTCTCCCTCCCCCCCGACAGTCGCGACGTACGTCAAACCCTAGGCCTGGGGCATTCAATTCTTTTGTTTAGGGGTACAAAAATAATTCCGGGATGACTCCGAGGGCCGGAGCCGTTAATTTGTCAGACTGTTTTTTTTACGCTTTCTCACCGGTCTAATTGGCTCGATGACTCAAAGATCGTTGCTCTAATTTCAGCTCTCCGCTGACAACTGATATTCTTGCTCCTAATAACTGCCTTATTTCCATCGAAGCTTCTATTTTATTGAAGTATGCGCATTGTATCGTTTGTGCGTTGCGGACGGATGATTCATTACTGTATCGCGCTCCTGGGGCTCTTGTGTGTCGGACATTGGGTGGCATAGGGCTCTGTTGCTCTCATGTTGTGCTTGTGTCTTGCATTGGCATATACCGCAGCGGATAAACCGGGAGTTAAATTAAAGGCCGGATTATCCGCTCGTGAAGTGTCATCATCGAATGCTTGTGTGTGCATTGAGATCAGCTTTCTCAGCAGATAATCCAGCGATTGAGATAACTCGAGGTTCACTCTCAATGACGCACACCAACATTAGTCTGTTGTCTGCCCTCCGCTCAGTGTCCGAGAGCAGAGGCTGTGTCACTGCTCGGTTCGCTAGTCTGCTTCCCCGCGCTCTTCCCCGACGTGCCGGTGCTGCAGCCCGCAGTGTCAGGGGACGGCTCTGACGCGCAGCCCTGTGTCATCAGACTGACGGGCTGCGAGGTCACGGTACGCTGGGCCTGAATTCACACTGGCTCTTGTATCCGAATTTTAAATAATTAATCTTTTTTATATTTTTGTCATATATCATTTTGTTTTGCCTCGATTCATGCTACTTTTGCTTTATTCGAATTGAGATTTGCGTGCGCTGTAAGTTTTTGTGCCTGCGTTAAAGCACTGGGAGCAAGTCTTTTGTCATGCATGCTATTTCGCTGCGAGCAAGTTTTTCAGATTTTCTGCCTTGTTTGGCGCTAGAATAACACTGGTGTGTTGCTGTGTTATTGAAGCCTCAACATCAGCCCGTTGGTTTTGTTTTGTAATGTAGCTATGGAATTTAATCGTGGGTCTATGTTTTCATAGAAAAAATTCAGGAAAGGGGAGCGGTTCTGTGCCGGCTCTTCTGCACAGAATCGGACTGTATATAGCCCTTGTGTGCTACACACGGTCGCTAAACTACAAAAAGCAAAAGCAAAAACTCTGTTTTCATGATTTTAGAGATTTAATGATGCCACACTTTTGATCAATGGAGCTTTTGGTTTTGATCTCTGAATTATTTTTCGCTCATTCTCAACTATTTTCTGTATTTATTGTACGTATTTATTTGATGTATTGTACGTATTTATTTGATGTATTGCACGTATTTATTTTTTGTATTTATCGCAGCCTATTGGTTTTCAATGTGAAACTGAACAAAATAAAATACGAGTGCAATCCGTTCAGTTTTAAGATAGAGTTGATGACGCAAATAAAGGTGCGGTGTGTGTTTGGTGCAGGAGCGCGTGGTGACACTACTGCTGCGTTGTGGGGGCAGGGAGCCCCCCGGCCTCGCCAGGTACGTCTCACACCCCCCCCACTCTGTCTCACACCCCCCTTCGCTCACCTCTACCTTTTGAATTTTGGGTTAACATTTGATTCAGATTGATATCTGCTGTCTATTTTTTATTTTTGCTATTTTTTTAGGAGTTTTTTGCTGTTTTTCTTGCTGTTTTGAGCTTTGTTTTCAAATTTTTTTTGGCGTGATGCTGTGTGACTTGCTTAGCGTGATGAGCCTGTTTTTTCACCTGTATGTCTGCCTGTATGTCCGCCCGTATGCCTGCAGGTGCCTGGCGCTCAGCAGTCTGGGTATCTGGCTGTACGAGGAGCTTACTCACGGGACCCTGCACGCCCGTGTGTCTGACACTGTCTCCGTCCTGCTCGCTGCACTCAGGGTATCGCTGCTTGTCTCTTTCTTTGTCTCTGCTTGTCTGCTTGCCGCACTCAGGGTTTCGCTACTTGTTCCTCTCTTCTCTCTTTTTCTGCTTGCGGCACTTACTGCGTGTATGTTTATCTAAAAATAGGTCTGGCATCAATTTACGCTGACCTAGTTACAAATTCTTGTGACCTAGTTTCAAATGAGATATGAGTTCAGCTGTGTTAGGTTGGGTGTGGGCTGCCTTCAGGTCACAGACCCGGGTTCAGTCCAGGTGGCAGCACAAGTCCTCTCTCTCCTCACTGACCACATGGCCCTGCTGCTTGCACGCTTGCCTGACCTGCCCTCCACCATCATACAGGTATCTTTGCTTGTCTCTCTACTAGTTTCTGTGCTTACCTGTCTACTTTTATACTTGTATACTATGGTACCTGTATACTTGTATCTGGTTGTGTACTTGTATCTACTTGTCTCGCTACCTGCATCTGTACTTGTCTTGCTACCTGTAACTCTACTTGTGTCTACTAGAATGTGGTTGTATTGTGAGTATCCAGCACTGGACTCACAACTCAGTTGTGACGCATTGTCTGCATACAGGACATGACAGAGACGATAGTGTCAGTGCTGCGGTCTGTCGAGGCCCTTCCTAGCAACAAAACAAGAGATGCCTCGCAGGTCAGGCTCCACAGAGAAACAGTCCTTCTTCATTGATCCTTTGCTTCATTTGTCTCAGTAGTATTTTATTATAGTGTTGTTGACAATGTATATATCACTCAGCTTGTTTCTGTTCTCTGTTCCCCCCTGCATTGAGCTTCATGCAAGCCAATATGATTTCTTTTATTTTTCTTTCATTGATCTGTCAATCAAAAAGTGAACAATCAATTTTAAAACCAATATATTCTAACCCTGACCCTAACTCTAACGTAGCGTAACCCATTGACCCTACCCTGACCCTAAATTGATCATAACCTAATCCTAAATTAATTCAGAGCGGTTTATGGTGGTTAGTTGTGAGGTGGGCGTGGCTTGCATGAAGCTCAAATGCGCAGATTCTGTTTCATCTGTCAGGCTCTCGTGTCCATCCTCTTTTGTCTGCTCACGTGGTGCATGGGGGTGCCGCGCACCCTGCTGCTGGCCCCCGGGGGAGCGACGGGGGGCGCCGCTGGGGGAGTGGGGGGGGCGGGGGAGCGCAGCCTTCTTCTGCGAGTGTTTGAGGTAGGCTGTGTGTAGGAAACATCGTTATCTAACGATTCTTCTCCATTCCTTAACTGCTCAATTTATGTACGGACCTTCTGAGTTTTCATATTAGAAGAAAATTGTAGTGTTTGGTTAATATTTCTGTTGAATAATAAAAGAACTAATGCAGAAATTAATGAAAATTATATAAATTTTCATTAGCTCCTAGTTGGATATTTTTGTTAAAATGCATTTTGTGGCTTTTGCCGCTTTGAGACGGCCGCTTTGCGGCTTTGTGGCTTTGAGACTTTGATACTTTGCATCCCTGAGTCATCTCTGGAAGGCATTTCTAGCGATACTTATATAGTTAAGGAATACAAGGTTTGTGAAAAAGGTGTTTGAGGGTGTACAAGATATAACCCCTAGTCGGATATTTTAGTTAAATGCATCAGCAAGATGGCGCTATTTTGAAGCGTCTTCCATCATTTTTCTTCACTGTAATGCAGCGAAACTAATCAGGTATTAAGAAAACATATGTCGAACTTCTCTCGCAAGTATTCTATTCTGCTGACGCGTTTACCTTGTCTGTCAGGTCCTGCATCTAGTCATGATTGGCAGCCAGGAGGCGGAGTCTAGGCTCGACTCTGCCCCTCCACCGCGCAAGGACTCCTCTGATTCGTCGAGTGCGCGCGGGGGGGAGGAGTCTAATCGGAACTCGGTGCCCAGTAGCAGCTCAGTGGACCTGATCTCCTCTGAGGCGAGCAACAAGAAACGTCTCTCACTCACTGATGCGGGTCTCAAGGGCAGCGGGGGGGAAGGCGGGGGAGGGCGGGGGGGTCTCGCGGGGGAGGGGGGCGCAGGGGGGGCGAAGGGGGGCGAGGGGGCACAGGGCGGATCGGACATTGGACGACTGAGACTGGCCGCGCGCACTGTGAGTGGTATCACTTGTCTGCTCTTACTTAACTGCACTAAGTTAAATTCCTTAAATGTGTTTTATTTTTGTTGTTGTTACCGTATTTGTTTTTGTAATTATTGTTAATATTTGTTCATTGACTAATTGCTCATGCACTTGCACTGCACTGCCTAGGTGCTCATGCACTTGCACTGCACTGCCTAGGTGCTCATGCACTTGCACTGCACTGCCTAGGTGCTCATGCACTTGCTCAACTCCCTCGCTCACTTCCCCCTGGGGGGGGGTGCGGCCCAGACCAACAGCGCCGTCCACGAGGCCAGCGATCTGCCTCACTGCCTCCCAGGGGGCGGAGCTGGGGAACAGGGGGCGGAGACTGACGACCTTCGACCTCTGCCCCTCGCCGCGCCTAACATCCTTGTGAGTTTTTTTTGTAGGTTTGAATTACATTTATAACAGTGATATATTTGCATTTGTTATAAATTTTGATTCTTAATTGGTATTAACTTGTGGCCTACAGTCTATTTGCGCCTCTGGTGACAAACATTAATGCATATACAGATAACCGTTAGTCCATGTGCTGCGTTGCTGGGTAGTTTATAAATAAACGTTTCTAAGTTTTGTTCTTGTTTCAGTTCTGTGTGCTCAATGACGTCACGCTCATGTCCTTCGTAGAGATTCCAGCCACCCCGTCACCCCTCGGCTCTCAGGTGAGTCGGCTCAGAGTATTCTTCACTTTCCGCCACCCCTCCGCTTTCACGTGGACCGTCTGATGCATTGTTTGGGTAATGATCGTGATCTATCTAGTCCTTATATTCTCTGATTGGTTAAAGAGAAGAGCTTTTGTTGCTGTAGAACTTTGTTTTACTGATATGTGATCTTTGATTGACAGTTGAAACTAGGACAGGAGGCGGAGCTTAATGTCATTGTGTCAGATATTTTTAATTGTTGATTGAAAGGTGAAGTATGGATGTAGGTGGTGCTTATGTTATTGTGTCTAATATTTTTATTGTTGATTGGCAGATGCCTGTAAGGCAGGAAGCGGTCCTTAATGTTGTTGTATGTTGATTGACAGGTGCTTGTGGAGCGGGAGGCGGAGCTTAGCGGTGGAGTGGCGAGTGGGCGGACTCGGTGTCGAGTGATAATAAGGGATCCGTCGGGCAAGTACACCTGGGACTCAGCGGTCCTGTTTGGGACCCCCCCCTGCCGGGCCGGCTCCTTCCTCCCCCCAGGTGACCACCCCTTATACCTTGCCTAGTCACGCAGCTGTTTTTTGCTTATTTATTTAATTTTGGGCGTTTGGATCCTCTCTCTATGCCATATTCTTTTTTTTGTCACAAAATATCGCTTCGGATTATTTAAAATAGTATTTAAAATTGAAATTTGAAGGGTAGTAAATATCAATTCTAGATCTTGATGTTACACTGAATGAGCTGTGTGAAAAGTAGGTCAGCAAATGATTGAATTTGAAATATGTGGGTCAACCTTGAGCTGTGATGATCCTATTTGATGATAGAAGGGCCTCTATCTACCATTGTGAACTTGCTGTTGACCTACATTTAACAGTTCCTACTGTGATTCTCTGTGTGCACTGACTCTGATGAATTTCTCGTAACTTGAACTCTTCTAGCTTTCACTAACTCTACTAAACTAGCACCCTTTTGGACGTCCATTATGTTACCTTAACCATGTTCTGCACAGGTTAGACGCTTTCACTACTTGCATTATTTCTTATTGCAGATGAGTTTTCCTCCGAGTCAACAACATCACATGTATACACTACACTTCAGCTTTCAACCCCTTTTCCCGCCTCTAGCCACGCCCCTGCCCCTGGCCCTGCCTCTGACTCCGTCCCCTGCCCCGAGCACGGCTCGGCCCTGGTTGGCTCCCGTTTGACCTCGTCTCTCGTCCAATCGGGTCCGTCGACTCAAGCGGGTGCCGTCCAATGGGGCGTGCCGACAGTGGAGGGGTCAGGGTCGGAACAGGACCTGCTGGATCAGGTGAGCATGCGCAAGAACTTGAACAAGAACTGATTGAGGGACGTTGACTGTACTGCAGATTGTGAGGCCAAAGGGCCCCTCTGTCCTGTTGTTAATGGTATCAACAACGTGATTAGAATGACATGGATGCGCGACACGTTTTTACTCTGTTTTATACCCTGCTTTACACTCTGTGTTATGCTCTGTTTTACACTCTGTTTTACACTCTGTTTTACACTCTGTTTTACACTCTGTTTTATACCCTGTTTTACACTCTGTTTTATAACCTGTTTTATACCCTGTTTTATACCCTGTTTTATGCTCTGTTTTACACTCTGTTTACACTCTGCAACTGCTGCGCCTCTGCTGCTGCTGCTGAGCGCTACTGCTGCTGCTGCTGCTGCTGCAGGTGCTGCTGTACATCGGCAGCACGAGTCGCGAGTGTTTGCTTCACCCCAACGAGCCCCTCACCGCGCCCTTCCACCCCCCTGCTGACCTCCTGCCAGCACCCACACAGCGCGACACACAGGACCTGCTCGGGGCGCAGACCAGGGCCGAGGGGCAGCATGTCTTCAGCACCGGGACCAGGTCTGTCTGCCTCTCGTTTTGTATGTCTCTCTGTCTGCATATGTCCTCCGTCTGTATGTCTGTCCATGTTTCCTGCTGTTGCCTATTGGCCCCTCACCAAGCCTGTAATAATAACGGGAATTCATTTGGCGTTCAGGGTTGTTATTGGAGCCTAGAAGATTCTTGCTAACTTTGATTTTCAGATTTGTTTGCCGAGTTTTTATTATTTATGATAGTTACTTTTTTATTCCCACTGGTAACGCTGCATAACTTTCTCCACTGGTGACACTGTCCTTAATGTCTTGAAGTCTGGTTCCAAGTAACTAGATTTAATTATTTATGCCGTATACTTTTGCTCTGCTCTGATTGGCCGACAGGTCTCTGCTGTGATTGGTCAAGCTCGCGCGTGACTTGACTGATTGGCTCTGTGCCGCAGGGATGCAGCAGAGCCGGTGCAGCCGGTGCAGAGCCGAGAGCCGGCCTCTCCCTTCCAGCTCTGTCGGCTCTTCCTCTCGCACGCAGGATATCTTGTTTCAGAGAAACGGTACCTGCCCCGCTATTTATCCACCCCCTCTACTTCCAACAATTTTTTTGCTATGCACAGTAATATGGATTTATTGTATAGGGTTTAGGACAGTAATTGATTTAGCTCCTGCAAGCTGGGGAATGAAGAATTGACTTGCAGCTCAGATCTCCTTGATCGAACGTTATCAAATATTGCCAAATGTTGTCATACGTTGTATAAAAAAAATTCTGCTCGAGTCACTCATGCACAATATTTCCAAACACGGTCAAACGTTACCAAATTTTGCCAAACGTTGCCAAATATTGGCAAAATTTCATTTTGAGTTTGAGTCTGACTTGCCCAATATTGCCAAACATGGTCAAATTGACTCAGCGTGCACTCACTAACTCGCTCACTCGCTTGCTCGCTCGCTTGCTCGCTCACTCACAACAGCAGCGTGACCACCAGTGATGCCACTCGACCCAAGCGAAAGTTCTGTGTATTGCAGGAAGATGTTTGACCTGCTGCGCAAGAGTGATAAGCTGCTAAGGGAACTGAAGCATCTCGACACACAACGCTGGTAACACTGGCTCTCTCCACTGGTAACACTGCCTGAAACTCTGCACTGGTATCACTGTCCTTTTCTTTCTTTATTGATGTCCAGTCTCCAGTAACTAATATCTTGTCACTCCTTCTTTCTAGTCGTCTGTAAGATGTTCTCTGTGGAATATCACTTTAGGGGGTTGGTGGGTAAAAAAGGATCAAGCTGTGACTTTATCTTATTATTGTTGTTGTTGTTTAGTCGTGAGACGCACAAGATAGCAGTCGTCTACGTGGGTCCGGGCCAGGAGGACAAGAACGGCATTCTCTCCAACTGTAGCGGCAGTCCCGCCTACCACAACTTTGTTTCCGCCCTCGGCTGGCAGGTAGCTCCGCCTACCACGAGTTTATTTAACTTTTTTTTTAAAGACATGTTGGTTGATACTGGGTAATATTAACTTTGTGATATAAAATAGGTGGCGCTAGTTGACCATGTTACAATTTACTCTGCAGCTGTAGCTAGTTGACCTAATTCCGCTGTAGTTTGCCTGTTTGCACTCCATTGGCCAGGTGGAGCTGGCCAATCACGCGGGGTTCCTGGGGGGTCTGCAGCGTAATGGTACGACGGGGTGCAGGGCTCCGTACTACGCGACCTCGACGCGAGAGGTCATCTTCCACGTCGCAACTGAGATGCCCTCCGCGACCACCGACGACCAACACAGGAAGGTCTGTGTTTGTACTATTAGTCTTCATTCACTAGATGGCAGCACCACTAAGGCCCATCACAGGAAGCTCTGTCACGCCGCGGACTCGATGTTAGCATGTGGTGCGCTGACAGCTGAAGCACCTCGGCAACGACGAGGTTCAGATCGTCTGGTCAGAGCACTCGCGCGACTACAGGCGCGGCATCATACAGACAGACTTCGCTGACGTGCTCATCGTCATCTACCCTCTCCACAATGGACTCTTCCGCATCCAGATCAAGCGCAAGCCTGAGGTGGGCGGACCCAGCAGTCGACCGGTTCACTGACGAGGGGTGTCAGAGCCGGTTGATGATATTTAGAAGTAGCATGTTTAACGTCAGTTTTAACTTCCAAGGAAGTTATTTTAGAGGACTTAGGCTTGAGATAGGTGCTAGAGGTTGCTGGAGGTTGGTCAAGGTGTATGCTTTGATTGGAGAGATCTGTCGTAACCCTGCAACAAGACTTTGACATTTGATGGAAAAATGTGACATCAGTCTTCTTGACGCTGGTGTGGCTGTGGTTTTTTAGGCTGACAGGCCTTCTTTGGCTGTGATCATTAGCTCTGTCCCATGTGGTCTGTGGTCTGCAGGTCCCATGCGATCTATAGGTCCCATGTGGTCTAGGCCTAATATTGGTATTCACCATTGCGAGTTAACCTCGAGTTGGCTTAATCGGCGGATTGTGTGACGTCACGCTAGTCATAGGAGATTGACAACGGTCGCTCTCAACTAGACGATTGACCAATTCGAGGTTAACTCGGAATGGTGAATACCAATATAAGTCTCTTGGTGCCACATGGTCTGCAGGTCCCGTACGCTGGTCCCCTGTTTGATGGCGCCCTGGTCGATCACGCTGTGCTGCCGGGCCTGGTGCGCGCCACCGCCATCAACTGTGGTGCAGCGCTACGCACCGTCAAACAACACTACCTCACCTTGTATCCTTACCCAACCCAGTCTGCTTTATTTAGTAATTGGTGCTTTCCCTATCCTTACGACTTCGGTGAATGTTTACTTTTTTTGATAAGATGTGCGTTTCCTAGCCACGCCGTTCTGTTTTGGCTCTAAGTGGTGCTTTCCCTAGCCGTGCATCAGTTACGAGGAGCGCATGCGCTACGTGCAAGGCATTGTGCAGCAGCACCGACAGGCTAGCACCTTTGAGCAGTTCTGCGCCCAACTCTACGCGCCCACTTACCTGCCCACCGGTGAGTAATTGGACGATAATAATAATAATGAGTTTAAAGTGTGTTTTGACATCCAAGGGTGTTATCGAGGAGTTCCCTCCTCGTCATGGCAAGCATAACTGTTTGTGTAATTGATGGAAGTGGATTGCAACGGGGTGGGGGGGTTTGTAGTGACACAGTAGAACCGATAGAACAGCTCTTTACTTATAAATACTATTCAATATTTTATTCCACAATCACAAATATCATATGCGTCCTTTGAAGCGTAATGAATTTTATATCCTCTTTTGTACACGCGTAAATGATGATGCGAAAGTCACACAGATTAAATTCCTAAAGCGCATATGATGATCTGTAGTCTTGTGTCCGACTTAGGCATATTGGTTATATCATTGCACCCACTGCTTGTATTGACAGTTAGTTGTTCACTGGCAGACATTTAATCAATACAGTTTCACATCTGCTTGATCTAGAAATCATTTGTATTTTAATTAGTTAATGTCGTATGATACCCCTACCGTTCCCTCCTAGACCTAATTCTCGTTCGTTTCTTCTCCCATAGCCGATGAGATCCCTCAGTCAGGCTCCGCCCACACCCACGCTGACTCCACCTCCGCTGCCCTGCCCCTCCAGCCTGGGGGTGGGGCCAAAGTGGCGAAGGGTACGCCTACTCTTTATTCTTTTTCTATTTTTCTCTTTGCTTTCTGGCTTGGTAGGTTAGGCAATAGTTAGGCGATGGTTAGGCGGTCTGTAGCGCTAGGCTGTTAGACTGCGCACATGGCTTGAACGTATCTCGGAACTGTTTGTCTTGTCTGGCGTATTGTCCCACTGTGTGGCGTATTGTCCCACTGTGTGGCGTATTGTCCCAATGCGCGGCGTATTGTCCCACTAATGGAAGTTTTAATCATTGTGTACTTGTGTTATTTTTAACCCCTAGTCGGATATTTTAGTTTAAATAAAATTAGCACGATGGCGCCATTTTGAAGCCTTTTTCATCATTTTTCTTCACTATAATGCAGCGCAACCAATGAGGTATTGAGGGGCTCTAAATGACGCGAAGTTTTTCAATCTGCGCGTTGTCGGCCGCCCCTAACAGGCGCAGGGGGGGGAGGGGCGGAGTCGTCCCGTCTCCACCTCTCCTGGCCCGCCCCCCTCGACACCCTTCGCAAGATGATTGGCACCGACAGCTGACCACTGGCCCTGCCCCTTTCTCTCGCGACCTCGCTGACCCGACCTATATTTGAAGAAGGTACAGCCAATGGCATGCTTGCTCCGCCTCTCCGCTGCATGGCATGGCGTGGCGTGTGGTTTTATTATCCAGTAATGTGGATTTCTTTTATCTCGCGGTGTGGATTGTTTTATCCAATAGTTAGGCCCTGCCCACTTGTAATGATTGACAGCTTGCTGACCCGCTTGTCGTGTGGCGTGCGCTTGTCTCTGTGTGACAGAGGGTGACATTATTGCTGCATCAGAGTTTGCTTCAAGTCGGTGACGGGCTGTATGAACGGTGATCAAGTACTCAAGCATAGATTTGTATTCCACGAACCTCACAATTTGAGGGGATGAGAGATTGATGGCACCATGTTCAGTCAATAAATAGCACAATTTGTTTATAAATAGCACCACGCCCAGTCTATAAATAGCGCGGCTGACCTATAATAGAGCCGGTGGTCTACAAATGGCGCGTCTGGTCTATAAATAGCTGTGTGTCTCAGCGCCGGCCGCGCTCTCCGCTAAGATGAAGTGGCGCCGCGCGTCCACTGACGTCCTCATGCTGCGCAGGCAACAAGGTCAGTTCACGACCCGAGCCAGTGTCGACCAGTTACGGCCCGGATCTCCGGGTCATGCGACGTTTGTGCACTCGAATGGCGTGTGAAGCACTGCTCGTCTGTGTACTTGTCTGTGTGTGTGTCTGTGTACATGTCTGTGTGCGTGTCTGTGTGCATGCATTTCTGTCGGCACAGTGTTCTGCCTCATACACGCAGGCCTCGTTGTGTCGTCTGCCTTCAATCGTCTACCTGCTCCCTCTACAATGTGTTCCAACTTTTTTCTGCGCATTTATTTATTGTTGAAGGCAAACAAGCATTATTTCAATTCATTCCATTGGCGTTGGGCCTTGCAGATACAGCCCCTTGCAGATACAGCCCCTTGCAGATACAGCCCCTTGCAGATACAGCCCCTTGCAGATACAGCCCCTTGCAGATACA
>JAQIWG010006176.1:0-13604 GCA_034695025.1 Chamaedrilus cognettii | reverse complement strand
CCCCCCCCCCCCCCCCCCCCCCCCCCCCCCCCCCCCCCCCCCAAGCCCGGTGAATCATCTTGCCGCAGTCTAGCCAGTAGCCAGATCGAGAAATGCATTACACCGTAGTCTATGTAACTATCTGAAGGCGTTTGTTCTGCAAGGTGTTTCCAGACCATAGATCTGAATAACAACTCTACGTTTATTTAAGTTTCCATTTCTTTATTGTGTTCTGCCTTGATGGTGAATAAAAGATTTATATATAACACGGATGGGAGGGGCGGGGGCGGGAGGGGCGGGCGTCAACACGAGGGGACGTGTCCCCCTCGTGCCATCAAGCTTTCGATGAGCTTTCGCTCAGAAAGCTCCTATCGGAGCGAACTGACGACCGGGTGGGCGTGGAGGGGGTAGTTTGTAAACCATCAGACGCACGACCCCATATTACGACAAAAAAGTGGGGAAAAATAAAAAAAACATGCAATCGGATATACAGTGTAATTTTATTTTCGAGTCCAATTGCATTCTTTTCAACTTGATTTAAGTTGGTTTTAAAACTTGGTCAATACCAACGACTAAAGAAACGAGACCTCGATCTCTGTCAACGCGGCGTTTGTGGAAATGACTCATTAAAGCCGCCATCTTTATACTCAGTTTAACGAAGCTAATGGCTTGACGTTCGCAGATGCGTGACAGCGCAAGTCTGCACTGAAAACAGATAATAACCGAGTGGCAAGATGGCGGATCGGTGGGTTCTGACCGATGTGAGGTCAAATGGCTCTGCCTCACCACCCCAGACCAGTCATCCCCTTCCACCGCACATCACTCCCAACTGCCTCCGAACCCAGCGTCATCTCAAAAAGACATCGGGGGGGCCATGAGCACTGGGACTTTAAATTCAGTAAATGACAATGTCCAGAGTAAACCTTAGCCTCGATGAAAATACGCGTAGAGCTACGCCCACTCCCTTCTAAAACAGGCGTATTGCAACTGCACAACCTTATAAAACCTAGCTAGCCTCTGCCACCGAGGCTAATTTTCCCCGGCAATACTACGCCTGACTGATTCAAATTAGTCGCCCCTACTATTAGCAAAAAACACTTATTTTAGGGACACTACGCCTACTCCACATGAACATGACAAAATCTCACTAGCGTCACCGGCTCTGCCGACACGCGCTATGTTTGCCAACGCTATAGTAATATATAGTTCACTAGATCTAGTGAACAATCACTAGCTCAATCAATAGATCTAGTGATAGATCTATTGAATCAATAGTTTGAACACTAGAAATATTGATAGTTCATTATCTAGATCTAGTGCTTTTTTTCAGTAGTGGAAACTGATATTTTGAAGGGATGAAAATGCACCAAATATATTTCTATGAAAATTTTTCTCATTCTTACATGTAAAACGAAATCTACAAGCAATTTTCTCATAACAATAAGGGCCCCTTTGTGATATCAAGTCATTTTTAAGCATTTTTGGAAGGAATTTTCGCAAGTCTGAGAAAATTTAGCTTCATTTCAACGACAACATCATTAGCGCTAGGTTCACGATGACGTCTTAGTGCATCCAAAAAAACTTTAAATTCCGTAAATGGCGATGCCTGACCGAGTCCGCTGTCGGTGCTGTTCTGTCGAACATGCGAGTCGAGCTGGGTCATGACCTGTCCACCCCCGTTGCCCCCCAGAAACGCCTCGACGCCTCCTGACTGGTGGACGGGGGTCATGCTCCCTAGGGGCCCGCCCCCTAGGGGTCCGGGGGGCACCTCGTGGGAAGGAGAGGCCGCTGACTTCATGACCATCTCGTTGAGAAGCATTTCCTGCAGAAAAGAAACCGACGTCAGATAATACTATGCTCATGCTGAAAGTCTCGGCCAATGATTTGTATAAAAATAACTACAAGTCGTATCAATCAGATTTTTAAAGCCAATATTACTGAACATCTTACCAAATGAACGCCAAAAAATCGGAAAGGTCAACAATTTATTTCTCAGAATAATCCCCATTGCACGCGACGCGTTTGCCAGCTAATAAATCCGTTTTGAAGAAGTCTGGCTACACTGACGTACGTATACACGATCGTACAGCAGCCTTCATGACCTCATCTTCCTCAAAGTAAGGGTATGTTCCCCATAAATTGCTTTTAGTCCATGGTTTATAATCTTTTTGCTCTTATTCCCTTTTTTGATAAAAAATCAATGACTGCCTTCTGCTTAAAAAATAATGTCGTCTACTTCTTCTGCCATTTTGTCAACTGTAGCGCCATCTGGCGAGTGACGAGGAAGAATTTTTAGCCAAAAGTTGCAAATAAGCTGGGGTTCTTTGGTGCTAAATTTGAGGTTAATCCGTCTAGTGGTTTTTGTTTTTTAAATCGTTGGCCAAGACTTTCAACATGACCCTCGTTGATTCGATATCAGAGAGCTCTGTCAAATAAATATAAAACCAAAACTAACAGCCTTTTGGGATGTCTATTATGTTAATGTCAATGTTTTCAAACAGGTTTGATGTTTTGCACCCTGATGAGGACTGCTGGAGATGAGTTTTTAAGGCCGGATGCCCTTCCTGACGCCAACCAAATCAATAATTATCTGGCATGGGGTTAGCAGCTAGCGACACTTGTGTGTTAACTTCCTTCTGAGACAAAGTATTGAAAAGCAACGAACAGTTACGTTATTCAATACCTTTTGAAAGTCTATTATCCACAAAAGAAGTTTCATCGAGAAATACGTAAAGATATACACTCCACAATACGCAATGAATATAAAAATCGCTGCTGTTTAATGTTCGTTTTCATCTATTTAAAAATATAAACCTCTTTTCTTGAATCTAGACAGGCCAGGAAGTAAACATTTGAAGGACAACTTCTTAGTTTTCCCCAGCAGCTGCCTTGCTCGCTACGCTTGCTTTTATCTGCCAAAGGTAGAAACTCTAAATATTACCAGATACCTTGAAAGGGTGGAGGTCCCTGTGCAGAGTAGTGGAGGCTTCTTTTTTCTTTTTGGTACATAACTTGTGACCGTACATAACTTGTGACCTGGGACGAATCAGGGGTGCTGACTGAACTTTTTAATGCATTTTTAACAATACTTGTTCCTTTCTTACCTTACGTTTGTAACTTCGCATCCCCAGATTTAGAGCTTCACTTTTCACCATACATTATCGCCACATTTTTTATGGTGGGGGGGCGAGGAATGAAGCCTAAGATGGTGACCTCGAAATTAGTGGGGGCCCCTGCAGTCGCACACCCTGATCATGCCTAAATTTGAACCCGCCTGCAGGCTTTTTCGCTAAAGTCCATTTCACAAATTAGGCCTACTTCCTGGCCACTCCTCAGTCTTCCTCGAAATAAAACGATGAACCAGTTCGCCATTTTGAAGCGCAGAGCATCGGCGAGCCTGTAATAATCTGGCAGCCTGCACTGGCCGCAGTTAAGTATGGCTGCCGCATCTGGTACAGCTTTATCTCTAGAAAGTGCGCAGCAACTTTAGGCCCATCGAGGATGGGCTGAAATGAAGTTAATTTATTCAAGGCAAACAGACTTGAGACGGAGAGCGAAAACACGTGACGCTATGCGCATGCGCGGAGCGGCATGATTTGTCGATGTGCCGTAGATGACGTCATTACTTTTATTTTCCTACTTAAGATATATTTTCTGCGCAAGCATTTTACCCAATAATGGACAGAGAATCTTGCATAGTTTGTTGGGAGAAAATGCTAAAAGATGCTAAAGGATGCTAAAAGCTTTGGAGTAGATCATACCCCAAATAACACAAAAACCTATCCATAATTGCTGCCATAGAAAAGGGTCAACAACAATATTTGTGAAGTATCAAGTGAAACACAAAAAAATGTCACAGAGAAATCACAAAGCTTGACTGATGGCTCCTTTCGATCTTATATTCCACGGTGACGTCACAGACTATTTGCTGAAATCTCAAAAACTCATTAAAAGTACTGCAGCAACATGGCATGCAAAAGTAACTTTTCAGGCATGTTCTGATCTTGACAGTGCCGACCAAGAAAAATAGCACTTTATTCAAATAATATGTTGAAGTCCAAAACCTATCATTTATCAGAGATATTATTCAGTCAATAGTGGTTTGCCTACTTTTCTAATTCTTAGCGCGTAAGTGAACAACAGACTTTGAATATCCTGCACAATTTGAATTATCCAGGATGTAGAGTTCTTTCTCTGTCAGACACTATAGACGGACTTTTAAGGACTTTTAACGGAAATTTATTCTAGACAAAAATTAACGCTATGTGACTGTCTTGTGATAACTGCGACTTTTCTTACAATATCACCCTATCGTTCTCATTTTAAAGCACACTTTCAAACCTTCGCAAACGTCGGCATACAATCCAACAGAAATTCCTCGTTTTCGTATAGCAAAACTAACTAACCACATTTTTTGACCTCTATTCTGCTAATGTCCATGTTTCACACAGGTTAGACGTTCTGCGCCCTGATGAGGACGGTTGGAGCTGGGTTTTTATGGCCGGATGCCCTTCCTGACGCCAACTAAATAAATAATTATCTGGCATGGGGTTAGCAGCTAGCGACACTTGTGCGTTCAACAGACTCAATGAAGGGAATGCATGGTTTCATAGTTACCGGCGCCGGGACTCGAACCCAGGTCTTCTGCATGGATTCAAAGTCCAACACCTTAACCACTACACCACAACGCCTCGCTAGTGAATTATGAGAATTCACTATATTTCATATAATGAATTATAAGAATTCACTATATTTCATATAATGAATTATGAGAATTCACTATATTTCATATAATGAATTATGAGAATTCACTATATTTCACATAATGAATTATGAGAATTCACTATATTTCATATAGTGAATTATGAGAATTCACTATATTTCATATAGTGAATTATGAGAATTCACTATATTTCATATAATGAATTATGCGCATTTCTGATAAACGTATCGTTATATAGCAAATAACAAACAATTTTTGAGACCTGCAGAAGCCGCTACTTGATAACGCATCCATGCAAACCACATATGTCATGATCGGCCTGAATCCACACAATTACACCCCTTTGGGTTGTCTTCACTCTTCAGAGGATTGGATTTTTCTTCAACGGATACAATCCCAGACCCGGGTTCTTCGAGTTTTTTTTCGCGCCCTAGTCCAACGTAGAGGGATGATTTATATCCCATAGATCTAGTTTTCTCCAAGTTGAATTCCCTTCACTCATTGACAATGTTAGGCAACGAATTGGTATCACTCATCGTCTGCTAGAATACGTGCCATGCCACAAGGGAGGAGAGGCGTAACACGCAGTCCGAGCCTCTGTTGAACCCATTTATCATTTATGCAAATGTTGATTACTATAGCTGGGTTAATTTGAGTAGGGTTAGGTTTTGAAACGGCTGGGATGTTTCGAGCCATCAGGTATACAATAGGAAAATAACCCCGGAGGTCATTGCTCCCATCCTAGCCATCTACATTCGTGAGCAAAGTTTGAACGGCAAAGGGAAAATTTATCCTTATCTGACGATACTCAAGTACCACAGACTTTATTATAATTGCGGCCTACTACAAAAGAAGAAAAAGTTTTGAGAAAAAGACATTTTACATTACACGCACTAAGTGCATTTTGACAAAGCGATTTGACAGAGAATCCTATGCATTAACATTTAGGTCCCCGATGACGCCCCCAAACGAACTCTAAACCAATTATTATTATTATCATAAGTTATCATTATTAAAATATGACGAAAGAAGAAAGGAGTAAAGTTAGTAATAGCTCAATCACACCCCTGCTCCAGCACACATCAGCATCAGCAGCTGCAGAAACACAGGACAAAAACGACGTACTCTGCACATGATAAAGGGTAGCACAAGAAGCAACATACCTTGGACGCGATAAAGGGTAGCACAAAGACTGATGTACCCTACACGGAGTGCACGCGATAAAAGGTAGCACAAACAAAGTGCGACGTATCCTGGATGCAATGAAGGGTAGCATAAAGAGCAACGTACCCTGCACGCGATAAATGGTAGCACAAAGAGCGACGTACGTACCCTGCACGCGATAAAGGGTAGCACAAAGAGCGACGTATGTACCCTACACGCGGTAAAGGGTAGCACGAAGAGCGACGTACGTACCCTGCACGCGATAGAGGGCAGCGCAAAGAGCGACGTATGTACCCTACACGCGGTAAAGGGTAGCACGAAGAGCGACGTACGTACCCTGCACGCGATAGAGGGCAGCGCAAAGAGCAATGTACCCTGTACGCGATAGAGGGCAGCACAGAAAGTGACGTACGTACCCTGCACGCAATGGCCTCCTGCTCCTGCTGAAGCCTCTCCTTCTCCTTGTGCAGCTTCTGAAGCTCGAGACAGAGGTACTGCTCGTTGGGGGAGGGCCTGCGCCCGCTGTGGTGATGGTGGTGATGGTGAGGGAGACCGCTGCTGCACAAACTCTGTTGCTGCTGCTGCTGCTGGTGTAGGGACTGACACTGCTGCTGCTGCTGCTGATTCTGCTGCTGCTGCTGCTGCATGGACTGTTGGCCCATTCGACCGGCTGGCATGGACTGCATCAACCTCCCTGCTAATGACCAAAAACAAGATACTTTATTGAGTATAATTTTCATAGTTTATGTATTTTCTTCATTACTATTATGTATGTCTCAGGTAATTTATATTATAGTTCTGATGATGCTTAGCTGGCATCGATATCGACATATCTGTTACTTTTTTCGATCATGTACTGCGTGTTACATAACGAGGCGCTGTGGTGTAGTGGTTAATGCGTTGGACGCGAGTCCAGAGACCTGGGCTCAAATCCCAGCGCCGGAAAATCATGGCTTTACAGGCCCTTTAGCAAGGTTGTTGAACACTGTGTCGCTAGCTGCTAACCCCGTGCCAGATAATTATTTATTTGAATGGCATCAGGAAGGGCATCCGGCCGTAAAACCAGATCCTGCAGTTCTTCCCAGGGCACACACGTTGATACCCAATATCGCGTTGATACCCAAAAATTATAGACATCGGCGGAATAGACGAAAAACAGTGGTTCTTATCGAACGCTGTGAGCATATGTCAACAAAATTCAACAAATTAGTCGGATAAATAACTATAACAAAGCAATACAACTAAAAATTTGTTCAGAGGCACAAAAAATATTAATATTTTAATAGGACTTAGTAAGCGATGCATTGAATGATCGCTAGAACTTTCAGAAATGAATACAGATTACAGCTCAGAAATCTTTTGTTTTCCTCGCTACACTAGTTTGAGTGGTTTGCAAGTTTAATAAGCGTAAGTGTGCTGTAACGAAGACTTTTACAGTCCGGTTCAACGCGGGAGGCCACACACAGACCGCTCTCCCCTCTTTAGTCGCCTTTTTTACGACTCGTCAAGGAGCCCTGGGCTGCAAGCCAAATCTTTATTCCCCGGCTTGCATGAGGACTACGCTACTGTGTGAAATGCTGTGATGAACAAATGCAATGGTGTTGTGGCTTGAGGAGAGGCTCTGGAGCAATTCGATCCGCAGCTTGATGGCATAAAAATTATTAGGAAACTCTTTGAAGCAGCCATCGAGCTACGAGACTTAACCAAACTCATTTTCTAAGTGCACTACGCAGCGCTGTTAACAGCAGGTTCAAGTCAGAAACTCATGCAGTTTCGGAAAACCTAGAGTAAATCAATGGTATAGAGCCGAGTGTTTTTTTTCCATAGATTTTCACAATTATATAAATCTTTTATTCGTCACGAAGACAGAAAAAACAAACAAATAAGCGTATACCATGAGCAAGCAGTGCACAAAGGAAATACAAGAAATTAGCAATCGTGCAGCATCTGTAAGTTGACTGAACAGTGAAAAGTCAAATGAATGAATTTATGCTAGAAGCACAACTTTAACCACCAGTTTTCGCCTGCGCGCTAAAGGCGTTCCAAATGGCTTTCAGCGAAATTGCTATTTATATATGAAGTTTATTTCGCCACCATTATGATACTCCGCAGAACGCACGGCATGTAGCAGTCAGTGGTGATTACCCTATTTTTCAAAAACTTGAAAGGATTAACCCTTAGTCGGATATTTTAGTTAAAATGCACTTTGAGACTTTGCGACTGCGACTTTTCAACTTAGTGCCTGAAATTTTGCAACTTCGCAACTGCGACTTTGCTTAGCAAATCATCCACTCCAGCCTCCTCCTCGACACGCAGCGAGCCTCGACGAGTCTGTCTGACATGGCGCTATTTTAAAACCTCTTTCATCATTTTTCCTCACTGCAGCAAAACCAATAAGGTATATTAGCTATCCTCAGATTAAAGGCCGGTTTTTCTAACACGAATTAAATGGTGGTTCAGGATTTAGCCCATGCAAAATGCTGGGTTAAATCCTGAACCCCCATTATTTTACCGTGATGGAAAAACCAGCCCTCAATTTCTCATTTTTGAGGGTAAATTTAGTCATCAAAATTTATCAACTGCTAAGTATTTTATGCACTTTTGTTCCATAAACATTTGCAGACTTCACATTACATTTGTAACATAGCCCAAATTAGGCTCTCTTGGCTCACGCTGCCTGTGTAAAGCAGCGGAGCCTGAAGAGGCTTAAATAGTTCTAAATGCTTAATTTCCAAACAATTAAGCTGAATCTAGCACCAATGAATACACTAGATAGATCCAACACCATTCTCAAGCTACAGTGATACACCCAACGATTAGCATGTCATATAACTTGACATAATTATCAATTCCAACATCATCTTATCATAATTTTCTGAAAATTTTGTGATTCACAAGCAAAAGCTAAGTTTATACGATTCTATCTAGTGCATTATTATGTGAGTCTACTGCTTAGATGTACAACATAAAGGGCATCTGTCATACCATAAAACCCATTAATACACAATAAACTTCACATTTACGGCTATCCCAGATTCTCAAATGCCTTACACTGCTATGACCTGCCGGTGATTTAAATCTAAAAATACGTCATAAATATCTGAAGAGAAAATAAAAGGATGAGGAGAAAATAAAGGCGTTCTCCACTACATGAACAAAATATTTATATTACACTATCGACAAATCGGCAAATTCTAAATGAAAATTTAAACCTAAGGACTTTAGCAAAAAAATCTCTAAAGCAGGCATTCTCAAGCGGTGTTCCGCGGAACACCGGTGTTTCGACGATGACTATCAGCTAGCCCCACTCAAGGATGGATCCAGGATTCGTTAGTAAGGGAATGAATGTCGATAGCTTTGTGTGTTGTGCTATATATGTGTGCTCCATTTTCCCTTCCAAAGGAACTCACGAGGGGGGCGAGATAGCTCTGACGGTACTTTGTTCACAACTTCTTAAAAGTATAAGTGTTCACTTACACATCCTGGGGTCGTACCAGCTGGTCGTCTTGTCCCTGTGGTTGATGTAGTAGACCTCGTTCTCTGGGGTGATGCCCTGCTCCCAGCCGGGTGGCAGCGATAGCAGGTCCTTCGAAAACTCCGCGGACGAATGGTGGGGGGGGTGGGCGGGGCCAAGGAGGTGAGACTGGGGGTAGATGAGCTGGGGGGCGTGGCCGGGGGATTGGAGCTCCTGCTGCTGCTGCTGCCAGGGGGTGGTGTTGTGGCTGCACGACAACAATGAAGAATGCTTGACGGTTGTGCGGTAACGCAACGTAAAGTTGAAAACCGTTCAATTTTTTTTCGTTTTTATCAAACATTTCAAACATAAATGCGGTAACGTGATGTTGAAAAGAGTTGAAAACGTTTTAATTTGCTATTTCTATATTGTTATCGCGTATTCAGAACATCAATATGCGAGGTAACAAGATGTCAAAAACGCGATGCTTAAAAAATTGATCAAAATACATACCTTATTTCAACAATCTATCGAAATTAATAAAATTTCAGCATAGTTTCATAAATCAATCAACAACAATTCAAAAACAATAACAATTTATAATTAAAAAAATTCAATTTCTTTTAAAAATAAAAATACATCAACAACAAAAATTGACCTACTAAAAACAGCGCTCAACTGTAAGAGGAGCATAATATAAATATCCATTTTGTCATTCAATCACGCCATCTGACATTTAATTAATTGATTTTTAATATAATATAGCGTTCCATTCTCTAAATGGAACGCTGTCTAAGAGATTGATTGCTTGTGGATGCGGTGACAGGCTGCGTGTGACTAGCTCTGAATCAATAGGTCAAGTTCGGTGCACAGTTCTACTCCTAGTAAATGGCGTCCGCTCAGGTACAATGAGGACTTCATACGTTATATGGCTTACTATCACTTGTACAAGGGATTGGATTGGCTTCCGACATAGGATCCTAGACTATCGCTTCGGCATAGTTCTAGATTGCGTCTTCTCGGAAAGCCAGAAATATAAATACATAAATAAAATGCATGAAAACCATCCATATACAAAAAGTTGAGCGTTGGAACAGTCTGCAGGTAAAGCTACACCTCGCTGACTGCGTTGTTCCTTCTCTTTCAGCCTCAATCAAGAGGCCGTGCTGATTAGGATTACAACCGCCAAATTTATCGCCATACAACGCCGTGCCATTACGTCGAAAGGTTTGAAGCCATATTTTTTTACAATCATGCCTGCATAGGCGGCGCTACAGGCGGGTGCCAGCGTTAAATGGGGCTATGCCCCCCACCCAACTCTCTAAGTTACCCCCCTCACTACCCCCCACTTTCTGTCTAGTTTAGCCACTAAGATTTAAATTTTGGAGCATAAACTATATCACCCACTACTCAAAAATGATTTTTGTGATGACATTGCTGAAAAGACTTCGCTGTCTGAAACACTTCGACGACCACCCGGCCATAGGCCGTGATGTCGGTTGATCAACTCTAAATCTATGCATTTTTTTCACATTTTGCTTCGAATGCCATTAGTCGTCCCCCCGCCAAAAACTAAACTACTGTTGCCGCCCCTGCATGGCTAGTGCTTTTTATAGAGGACTGCAGGCTAACCAACTCTATCCAACACTAGACGGCGCTGGTGTTGTGTGCGTTATCTGAATTTCCAAACGACAAACGATACCATTCAACGTTGTAGGGAACGATAGGAGAAATGTTACAAGACCTAGCCTACGTCACTCGTCAACTGAAATAAAACTAGGCTACTGCAGCTTTTTTTCATCTGTCAGTATTACAGATTATCAGATTTCAATAAGTTCCTGTGGCAATGGGGAGGATATAAATATCGGCGGAGCAAACTTCATGTAGTTAATTCCGCTACTTCAGCTATCCTGTTATAATTTATAAGCGAAAGTGAAAGTATTCATTTGAAATAATTTATAAGCAATTTAGTAAAAAATCACTAGACAGTATACGGCTATGTGCGCAAGGGTTTGAAAGAGTGCTAAAAAACTTCCGAGAGCGGGAATTTGAAATTTCTGTGGAAAGATTTAACCTTGAAAAACTCAAGTAAATAGTGCAGACATATAGACCTACTACCCGGTTGTAGGTTGAACAAAAGGTGGAACAAGAGTTCTACAATCTGTATGCGGTTAAATTCAGACAAATACTTGTTGCTCATAATATAATGAATGAAGACCACAATGAACTTTAACAACTTAGCAAACAACCTTGATCAGAGCAGGCAACTTTACATAGCAGCAATAATCATCAACTGAGTACCAAGACGAACGCTACTCCAAAAGATACTAAGCTAGAATTCATCCCGATGCTAATTAAGCTGCAATTTATCTTGATATTCAGAAGCTATACAGAATTCATGCAAGGCGTTGTGATGTAGTGGTTAAGGCGTTGGACTTTGAGTCCGAAAGACCAGGGTTTCATTCCCGGCGCCGGCAATTCTGAAACCATGGCGTTACAGGCCCTTCAGCAAGGCTGTTAAACACACAAGTGTCGCTAGCTGCTAACCCCGTGCCAAATAATTATTTATTTGGTTGGCGTCGGGAAGGGCAGCCGGCCGTAAAAACCCGGCTCCTACAGTCCTCACAGGGGCGCATATGTCTAAACCTGTGTGAAAACATGGACATTAATGGAATAAATGAAAAAATGTGGTTACCTTTTTTTAGTTATACAGAATTAATCTTAATACGAATTAAGCCAGAATTTATCGCTTCTCTTGATACAAATTGAGCCACAGAAATAATTTTTTGAAACTAATTGCGGTTAAATCCACAACACATCAGTTGAACGAATACACATTCCTCAAAAGCAACTCATAAAACAGTTCAATCGCTGAATACTCGAAGACTTCATAGCAATCGTTATGGGCCAGCAATTACCGCAAACATTAGCATAAGCATACTTCTGGAATACAAAAATGTTATCCAGATAATAGCTGACGATCAGTTTTTACTTGAGATAGCTGACAGATACTGTAAAACATGCAATTTTCGCATGGATATCATTTTGGCTAATTTCGGAAATCGGTCAAACTCGCAAAAATTACACGCATGCGCAAAAATAAAGCTGCAGAGGGCATTCTAATGGACAGTCTTCAAGAACGCGAAAATTACGTTTTGTCAAATTTATGAGAAGCAAAATCGCTCAAATAACACGCAGCAAAAATGTCATGTTTTTGAGTAGTTATTACTTGAGATAGCGGAGTTAATTTTTTACTTGAGATATCTGACAATCAGTTCTCACTTCAGATAGCTGACAGTTAGATTTTACTTAAGAGACACATGGTGCTAACAATCAATGATGCTAATAACACAGCTGCCCCCAAGGTTAGCTGGATAGAAAAGATAAGGATGAAGAAGTGTTAAGGAGACTGTGGGAAACACAGAATATATCTATATCGCAATATACCAAGGGCTGACTGCAACAACGCACCATATCGATTTTTTGGAGATTTGGACTTCTATATAGCAGAATTTTCTTCAGAATGAGATCTATCGAGCTACAACGCACTATCTCGTGAAAAAATAGCCTAAAAGGTCGACAAATAGGAAAATAAAAACATGTCTGCATAAGTAAACGAGGTTTCGTTGACAGCAACAATGCACCAGTTACGATGGTGCCTTGTAAACTTGCTCAATAGTCAACTACTAAAGCTACAAAGCACCATCTCATTATTATAATGGACCTTGGTGCTTTAATTGTAGCCTGAAGAAACCAACTGAATTATGCACAAAGCAACAAAGCAGCTTTGTTGCTTTGTGAATTATATACAATTGAATTATGCACAAAGCACCAAAGCCGCACATGCCGCTTTGCGGCTTGTGCGGCTTTGGCAAAGCCGCTTTGCGGCCTGTGCGGCTCGCTCAAAATCTAGGGTTATGGTTAGAATTCTCTGCCAAGTGCCAGCTTTTTGAATACAGTTCTTGAACGCATGTGGTTGTTTGTAAGCTTAATAACAGTTTCAGTTAAGACAGATGAGGTACCAGTTGCATTAATGTGCTAACTCAATTATCATAGACATTCCTTTTCGTTGAATTTTAAGGACACTGAAACAGATGCAATGGAAGTTAGTGCTGTAGAAATAGAATTGCAATAAAATTGAGTATTGTAGTATTGTAATGAAATTGAGTACTGTCGGCTTCAATAGTTTAACAACAAGTCATTTGTCAATTATTAACTATAAACGCTTTTTTAGTTTTTGCATCAATATTGCTACAGAATTTCTCATTATTAATAATTGTCAAA